>VOMN01007549.1:0-25029 GCA_014899125.1 Orchestia grillus
GTTTCTGAAGCGCTGCTTTCACTACCACTGCAACTACAACTTATGATATTTACTCTTCGAGCGTAAACTACTTCATGCTCTGTCGAGTATGCGTTGGCGAGTCGAAGATTCAAGATCGTTACCAATCAATTTTTAGGTGCTTTCTTGCGCCTTTCATTGGATTCAATTCACATAGGTATTATTTTCAGTTAATAAATACATGGTGTTGTGCTTTGAGGTCTCTAGGTCGATGAGGGAAAAATCACAACCTGATCAAATTTAGACTTCATGTGTGCGAAGAATCGTATTCCGCCGAATGGGATGAACGATATAACGGCTAATTATTATATCATCCTATTGAAAATATTATGAGCTTTTATTTTAAAATGAGTTAAAGTCTCTAAATCCAATCGATAAGAAACAAAAGTTTTATAAAATCCTACTCAGTCTTATAGTTTCTCTAGCATTTTATTTCGTACCTTGAGTAATGTCCTCAGCCTTGTCGTGATTAAGATCGTCGGCGGCGTCTTCAGGTTTCAAAGAACGAGCCTTGGTGTTTTCGGTCGTTTAGGTTTAGAAACTTAGGATGTAGGCGTTGACCAGGTAAAAAGGTCGCATGGATTTCATATATCATCAGTTTTTCCTTGTTGAATCATTCTGCATTGTTTATTGCCTTTATTTTATCACTGATTTGTTCAGTGGTTGAGATTTCTGCAATTGGAATTCAAGTTGAAGACTAGACTGTTACTCTCTAATTAATATTTTGAAAAGTAATGAAGTGATTCTTGTCAATCCTGAAGCGTATTGTAACTACTGAGTATTACATGTGAAGCTCTCTTCTGAATAATTTTTGTTTTTAATAATTCTGAAAGGCTTTTAAGGTATGTTGAACATTTTTATTTAGAACCTCTTACCAGAGTTTGCTTATGTCAATGTTCTTGTAAAATAAGAAAATAGTTCAAATAGGCTGACCACATTTTATCAAGTTGGTGCTCCACTTTCTCAAGTGCTCTTATTTCCCTCTAAACCCTTTCCTATGGGTTGGTATAATGTGTTCTGGTAAATTTCACTGTTTGTGTGTGTAGTCTAGGAGCCTGAAGGAAGTCCCATTTAGCCATTGTGAGACTGTACAAATCTAATACCTCAGGAGATATCTCAAGTTAGATGCTATGTCTCAAAATTAACCTATGACAAAAGAACAAAATAACATTATAGATTGAGAGCCCATTTAATACAGAAAATATGTAAGAAAACTATGAGTAAAATGTTTCACACTTGATTGAATAATTAGTTACGAGATAAAAAACTAAAAAATATAAATAGATATAGGTAAATAATATGGCACATGTACTTCTATTTTTTAGAAACATATGCTTTCTCTGGCCTTCATAATAACTTTATCCTCAAAGTTATGCAATATACCATTCTGACTTTTTATTAAAGTCAAAAGTTACATGGTGTTTCTAAAAAGCTGAGTGTAATGTAGAGCTTTTTTTCTATTACTATTTATGTTCACATTCAGTAGTATGCCAAAAGATATAAAAGATCATTAAAATGACAATGGATACATATTTCCAACATTACTAAAGTTTGACTGCAGAGGGACAGAGAAAATGCAGTTAGTGCTTGCATTCAACTGGATAATGTTCAGTTTTAAAGGCCATGAAGCTCTCTTGATCATTGAGGGATGAGTGAAGTGAATAAAAGTGCTTTCTACCAATGTTGCATCTGCAGCAGATGATGGATGCATGACTTTGAAATTCTTTGTAGGTATGAGATGGCTTCATTCAATTGCATGATCTCTGATAGTGCTGTTACCTGGTGAAACTAAGGGGCTACCAGTGCGTTATGATATTCCCTTAAGTTCCGCAATACATGTGTGCAGCTGTTGCATGGCCTCTCTGAGATAGGTGGCATTGCATTACCACACATACCAATACACAATGTTACCTTGCAGAAATGTGGGAACACTATTTTTCACATTCAAAAACATGATAATAGTCCAATTATTTTGAAATACAATTCTAATATCTATTTCTGGATAATGTTTCTTGGTTACTGTATTAATTTTGTGCTTGTTCTTCATTTTAACATCAGATTGCATGTATGGCATTACACAGTATACAAGTTTCTTTTGAACTGTTGCATAAATTTGTTTATTACTAAATTTAGTTTATGTACAATTGGAAATACTTCTCAATCACATAAAGGGGTGATCCATTAGCACAAAGGTATTCATGTAGAAAATCCTGTTTAGAAATGAAATTGGTCCAGTCAGAACCCAGTTTAAAAGCTCTGTCTGTAGGATACTTGACAAAAGCAAATTTGTACTCGCAAGTTATTCCACTTTCAAACTTTAAACTCAACTTTGCAAATGTTGATTTATGATATACCGCATGGAAAATTTGCAGTCATTCTTCTTAGTACTGTACTGTTATAATATCCAAAAAAGCGCAGCTGTCATTTTTTTACTTATATGGGTCAAATTGATGAACTAATGTTTCATGTTGAGATCATTATAAAAAAATTCATTATCTTATTTATCTTTATCTTAAAATAGTAAAAATGTTTTGTCAATGTATCTTTTAGAAAAAAACTAATTTAAATTCAGATTGATAATTTTATAACCATCTGTTTTTATGAAAAGATAAAATATATCTGCTTATATTTACAACCGGCAACCAATTGTAAGAGCATCATTAATTTGTGCAATTTTTCAAAGATAGTAAAAACATAGTCTTTGGTGCATCTTTTAAAATTCATTATACTTTTTTGTATTGAATCTGTTGAACAATTCAGATCCTTTTGGGAGTATATTATTCAATATGATCAAGCTAGTTTCTTCAATTAGTATAATTGCAAACAAAGATGTCATATGAAAGCTTGCCATAATGTAATTATTGTTGTGTATCTTCTGTATTTCTTTCACTATTGAAAAGAATCATGGATGCTCTATTTGTTCTTGGCTGGGGATGCTAACAAAGAGACTAAATATTTAGACAATTTACAGTTTCAAGTTCAGATTGTATCAGGATTAAGCGCAAATGCAAATTTTGTTTGTGAACTTTTGGTGTACCATATGGTATGTGATACCTAATTTACTGCCACTAGCTTGAAGTTCATTATAGGTATCCTGGTTCAACATATTTTTCTCTTATAGATAATCAAGAAATTTATTTATTCTCTCTTCACATATGAATATTGTTTTCAGCAAATGATCAAAGCAAAGTATGAATTTTTTTGTATCATTAAATATTAGACATTTTGTCCACATGCACATTTTTGTCCAGTAGAGCTGCTCTCTGCTTGATATATGGTTTGAATACTACAATGTCAGGAACATAAGAAAGATTTCTGATGACATTTAATACCTCCTTCTGACTTTTTGTACTATTTCTGATCAAAAATTATGGAAAGAAATGTCAATGAGGTCTGTGATGTTGGACTGAATGACATTGATTGAATCCACTGTGGCATTTAACATTTTATTCCATTCAATAATTGATATAATTCTCAAAGTCAGAAAACAACTAGAATAGTTTAGCTTGGTTAGGAGATCTACTTTCATCAAATATTTCTTGTGAGGATGTAATACCAGGTTTGTGATTGCAATTTATTTATAAATGCAATACGTTCATAATGAGTCAGTTGTTAATGAGAGCTCATTGTGTAAGCTCTAGATGAAGTGTTCTTTTGATGACAAAATGTTTAAATGGAGCTTGCTTTCCCTATGTTAAAAGGCTATATTTCTGTGTCCAGAAAATGGGGGAGAAGAGAGTGGTTTGTCATTAGAAACTTCTAAACCAAGTGTTTACTGTTGGTAGCTATTTTTGAGAATTGATGGGCTTGCTTTTCTGAAAGCTTTTCTGTGAACAAAAGCTAGTCATGAATCATATCCTGCTACATTTTCATATATGTCAAATCCATAAAGATGCATCATTGGTTTAATTTTTTCTCTTGTAGTGAGGCCTAGTTATAAGAAACATGTTGCTGAAAGTGGGTACATTGCTAAATGGAAATTGGAATTAACTTGTGGTACTTTTCTTCTTCAACTGCTGGTTGCTAAATTTTATTCTAAGGTATCTCTATTGTTCATGTTGAAGGCCATTACTTTTGCTGTTCCTGCTGTGGTGTTTGAATTCTTTAAATATTTTTGATTAGCAGCATTTGCATATTCTAAACAACCAAGTAATTTATCAAAATATTAGGCAGCATGGAGGGGACTATGAAAATTTGAATTCATAGCTTGATCATTTGCTCTTGACCTTTGATATAAGGTAAGATAGAAAATGTTTAAGCATTTCAATAGAATTTGATGTATTGGTGCTATTGGTAAATTATTGAGAAACATTTTCAAAAGCTGAAGCACATGATAGGTTATTCAGGTGAAACTGGCAGAATGTACAGAAAATTCTGAAGATTCTTGGTCTTCATTATCAGTGATAGCCTTTGCATTTTCAGTACCTTAAAAGGTATTATGCATTTAGGTAGGTTTATGCATATTATATTTATGGTCTCCCTCTTATAGCAGCATTCTTGCCATATCTGTATCTGCTGTGCTCTCAATCATTTTTTGTAATTTTCAAATGTGTAATTTAGTCTATCTTTTATTTATCTATTAACTCTCAAATTTATAATATTTGTTTTCCAATTCTTTGTGCCAGATGAGCTTCCATTTTAATTTCTTTAGATAAATGAATGTACAGTAGTTACTATTAACTTAGTCTTTCAAACAGTCAAAGAAGATGGTGAATTAAATGATAACCTAAGGAATTAATACTGAAAAGCATTTTTCTCTAGTACATCTAGTGTATTAAACTTTTCTTGGAGTATAGGCAAGAGATCCTCATTCCCAGGAGTAAATGTGAATGAATTACAGTACATATGTAGGCATGTTAGTTGACAACACAGGACACAATTTATTTAATCATTTTAGATTTTATTTTTGAGTTTGGAAGGGGAGGGGGTGTTATTGTTCATATTTCCTTTCAGTTTTCTGGAAGTTAGCCAGTATAATAAATTGATGAATCCTAGCTTAATAATAGTTATAAGCTTTCTTGTATTTCTTTAATTATAGTAGAAGTGCAATTGCTTAAAATTAATTTTTAATGTGATGTATGTACTTTTATCCTTATGTGAGGAATGTAACATTATCTGAATTTTTGTTCTTTGGCCAGGTTTTCAGTGTGTTTAAAGTGTCTGAAAAATGAGGCCAATTTCTATGAATACATTATTTTAGAGACATTACAGCTAAATAATTATGGATGGAAACCCTTCTCGGAACACCTACTCAATTCCTGTTGTTAATGCTTACTCCAATAGACACTATGAACAAGATCATAAATCATGGCCAACTCATCATCATAGAAATGGTGAGGGACATTTTTCTGATAACCCTCATCAATCACACATTCCAGTAGAGCACACTCATCAGTATGGATCTATGAGTTATGAATCAAGGTATCAGGAAGATCTCGAAGGTCATTTTGCTTCAAATGTTGATCATCATTCATATGATGATCAATGGCATAGAGGGCATGGAGGTGGTGTTCATGAGGGACAACCTTGCTCTTCTGCACAGCAATTTTTTCAAGAGTCTTCAGTATATCCTCCAGAAACCAGTTATTCCAGGTAAGGTCCTTAGTTCTATTATTAGTTTGTATTATTGATTACTTCTTTGGGTATGTCAATGAGTACTGTGCAATGAAAATAATTCTGTGAAATAGTGCCATTATTACTAGAATATTTTTTAATTTTTAATATGTATGATATAATTCTTTTGCATTTGTGTATTTATTATTTGATTTTAAAACTAACATTACATATAGTGTAAAGTTATCAAATGGATTATCTTCGTGCATCATGTTGTGTTTAATAAATATTACAGAGTGTTAGACTTCCTGTTCCTCATTTTTCAGAAACATGTAAAAGGACTAATCAAAGTATTGTATTTTACAGATCTTTCTGGAATGAAGATCATCATAGACCAAGTGTTGGTCATGCTTCCTCCAGTGGAACTCTGAAACCGAGCGAGGCATCGTTCCATGGCACTTCTGTTCGAAGCTTCAAACGGAATGCACATTATGATGCACCACCTCCTGAAGGTCAGAAGAGTAGAAAAAGATGCTTTGATTCACCAAATGAAGATCAAAATGAGATTTCATACCATAGGTCACGCTTTGATATTCATAGGGAGCCCTCAATTTCCAAGTCTGTCATGTGTGACAGACAGCCTCCTGGTAAGAAAATGAAAATTGAAAAAGAATTTCAATCAGGCAAAACACAGAATAGGTGGGTACCTGCTAGCAGAAGCTCTCAACGTGAGCACTTTTCAACTGACAGAGAATCTGAACAGGAAAATGGCTCGAGGAGATCCAAACCACCTCCTTCATCTAGAGCCAGAACACCAGTCCATGCTCGTAAGCCTGATAATGCTAATCGCGTTGTGGAATCCAGCTCAGACCTAGAAACAGAAAAAGACAAATGGAAGAAAAGAGATCTATCTCCAGATGTAAATCTCATGGATGTTCTGGACATGCCTTCTACTTTTAATGAAGAGGAAAAAGATGGGAGTGAAGAAAAGAAAACTGAGGCTGAAGAAAGCAAGGTTGCTGACCAACCTGCTGTTACCAGATGGGTTCGTTCCTCACCTGCAGATTTGTACTATGCTCGAGATCTAAAGTGAGTAATTTGTAGTTTGTGAACTTCCATAATTTTGATATTTGCTAAAATTGTGTGCCATTTTTGCAATAGCCATTTTTTAATTTGGAAAGTTGCCTTAGTGTATTTACTTTTTAATTTGGAAAGTTGCCTTAGTGTATTTACTTTTGGGCTCACATTTTCCCAAGGTATGTATGAATTTTATTTATGATAGCGTTTACAATTTTAATTTTAAAACTAGTGTTTGTTGAGGTTTAATTTCGAGGTTCTATGTGAAGTGTTTCCTTCTTTCAGTGCTGGTTTCACTCGAGCAACTAGTCGCACCAAGCAGCTGTGTAAGGAGTTTGAGGAAAAGCTTGTTAATCGGGGACAAGCCGCACGTCAGAAGTATGCCAAAGAAAACGATGCAGAAACACCAGCTGCCACAAATTGCTGCACTAAGACAGCCCCAGATGAAAGTAAATCGTGTTCTGCTTCCAGATATGATCCAAGTACCAAGAATGCAGCTAATGATAATCTCTCTGCTTCCAAGGATGCAGGACAAGCAAATGTTCAAAGAAGTGATATTGTTAAACATGAAAATCTTTTTCCTAGCACTCATAGTCATAGCAGCACTCATAGCAACAGCACTGCATGTACTGTCCGAAATTACGAGCCAATGAAATTTCATCAAAAGCAAACTTTTGAAAAGCGTTCTCGTGGTGGATGTTGTGGCAAAAACCTGGATAGCAACAGCAGCAGTGACTCTGACTTCAGTTCTGATGATGAGGACAACATACAGAGCATTGGGGAGAGGTCGCGTCGAGAGCTCGAGAGGAAGAGGAACCACCCACTGCGACTGCATTCTGAACTCTGGCACAACGACCCTGGCGAAGTAAGATGAAGCTAAAATAAATTTCACTGTTGTTTTGTAGCCAGGTGCTGTCTCAAATTTAAAGTCTTTTTACATTGAACAGGTAGCAAATTATAATGAAAAAAGGTTTGTCTGTTTATGTATGCAGAGATCTGGCTGCATATCTCAATTGTTTGTTTATGAGGTCAGAAATCTAAAAGTCTCTTTGGTATTTTTTTTTGTTTGCACTCAAAATGGCTTGTTGCTTTTGCAACTAAATGAAAAACTGCATTCTACTGGAAATTTTAAGTTGTAGTTACCCATAAATCTAAAGCCTGAACTTCAATTCTAAATTTTTTTGTAGATACCAAGTAAGAAGCAGATCCTCTGTAGGCCTATGCACAAGTTTTACAGTTTCAAAGTAGTTCTACCAATATGTGCTTTAGTATGTTTTGATAAGCTTTTTCTATATTAAATGTACTGCATTTATTCTTTATGGAGACTATGCTTACAATTTTGTTAAAATGTAACTCGGTTTTCAATTATTTTCATGTAATTTTTGCACTAATTTTTTTCACTATCTCCCATTGTATGAGTTAATCTGTCCTTATTGAGCATTAAATCATTGGGAAACTTCATTTCTACCTGTGAAATTCAATGAACAAAATTGCATGTCAATTCTTTGAATCTTTTTCAACTTATCTAATTGCATTAGTTTATTCTGACATGTGTTGTTCATTGCACACAGCCATGTCTAATTATTGTATAAATTTAGTTACAGTTAAAACAAAATCATAACCTCATTTTACAGTATTACCGTCTGGTGTTAGTCATAATTATATCTTTCAAGAGTTATCTCAGCAAAAATGATTAGCAAAACTTTCTTTACAGATCAACACAGGGCCGCTGTGCCTGTGCAAGGCTCGTGCTAAGCGCAGCGGCATCAGACATGGCTACTATGTCGGAGAAGATTCTGTGCCTGCGTGTGATCCTTGGACCAACAACGCTGATCGCCTTCACCACTACCGCGTCACCATCGCTCCTGCCACCAACTTCATTGTGAGTAAAGCCTGCCTTCACTATTGCAGGACCTACGGCGCGATGTGTGTCAGTCTTTATCTGAAATAGGGTTCTCGCACCTTTCGTTATTACAAGTCATACGAATGTGGTTTTTCATACAGAATTACCTATCAATATCTCGAGCTCAAATTTATTGCATATGAGATTTCCTGGTCATTAGTTGTAGAAAAATTGCTCATTGTTGATACTTGATTGAGTGGATGTTGTAAGTAAGATTGTGAAATTGTTTTTTGTTCCAATTTGAGGATTGAGAATATTCCTGTATTGATGTATAGAGGCACTGCTCTCATTCCACATTTTTCTCCTTTTTGTTTAGCAGCAGGACGAGGTACCTATTCGATCTGAACATATGCTTTATATGAAGGTAGCTGCGTTCAGTCATGGTGTGTGTCACCTGCAGGAATACAGTTGTTTTTCTTTTGGTTATTTTTTCTGGAAGTTCGTATTACGTGTAAGAGTCGCGTTATACCAGAGGCTCGCATATTGACCGTTCACTTTTTTGATGCCACAACAAGGATGGACTGTGGAAATTCTCGGTACATCTGTTCTTAAATAGCTCATTCCTTTACATAGAGTTGAAGTTCCTTTCATATTCATGGGTCTAACTTAAAATCTAAGATTTATGTGATGTTATGAAAGTTTGATTTTCTTGAAGTTTTGCTGTCATGGATCGATTACTCAGGAACTGCACCTTAATCCTTAGGTGTTACTCCTCTGTCTTGCGTCGTTGTACTGTAGCAATAGCGTGAACACAGTGTGAACACTCCTTGTTGCTTAGGAAATTAGTGTCTACCTAAAACGCATTTGATCATTTCCTTTGCAAATTTTACTGCACTATATTTTGAAAAGTAGTAGCACGTTTTTCAAATGTTTTTGCATACGTGCTGACTAGCGTGTTTGTTGGAGCTTAATATGTAACTTACGTTAAATAAAGATAAAAAGTATCTGTTTTTGAAGTACCTTTAGATCTTTCAGGGAGACTATTCCTCGTTCTCATTCTGCATAATGATAATGAAAAACTGATTGAGAATGAGTATTGGCAATAGTTTTGTTAAGAATCCGTAAAAAAAGCTGGAGATCATTAGAAATGGATGATGTATTGAAGTGTCATAATGGTAATAGCAACATACTTGTACTAGGTTAATTTTAATCACTTCAACGTCTTTTTGTACACTCCTTCAACCTGTTACTATCCTTGCAGTGTGTGTGTGTGTGTATATGTTCACCACGCAAGAAAATACATTTTCTCTGCTATGATTTAATAACTTGTAACTTAAATTGAAAGCTGAACTCTAAAAAACCGTTTTGGTGGTCAGGTGAAGTCGCCAACCCACATCGAGCATGACGGTCACGAGTTCATCTTC
Organism: Orchestia grillus; assembly: GCA_014899125.1. NCBI lineage: Eukaryota > Metazoa > Arthropoda > Malacostraca > Amphipoda > Talitridae > Orchestia > Orchestia grillus. Next base: position 9,916 of record VOMN01007549.1, read on the forward strand.
GAAGGCTTCTCGCTGCTAAGTCACGAGCCGCTGGGAGACGTGCCTGTGTGCAGGGTGATCCGCTTCAACATCCACTACTGGGTCGGCCAGGAGCCTGAAGACATGCTCGACAGCTTCTGCATCAGGGAGCTCGATCTTTTCTGTACGACTCCTAGTAGTGTTGGCTCTTTTCCTCCAAAATCGGATGGTTAATCCTTTTTATTTCTATTTGAAAGCTTGAATGAAAGTAGAACTCCTTCATTATTGATAGACAAGTTAAAACACATTCTCTTTGTGAAATTTGTGTTGAAGAGATGTCCAGTTTGCAAGGTTTGACTGTGAACAGAATCCAGACTCATAGGAGTATGTTTATTCGTGCTATTTGGGATGGCACAGACCTTGCGAGATTGAAACTGGTAAGAAAGAGTACATGTGTAGAAGTTTTTTGAGAAATTTTTCAATTACGTGTTTAGACGAAAAAACTCGATATGTGGTGCAAAAGTTGAGTAGTAACAGTAACTCGTTTCGTTAAACAAATCAGAGTGTTGACGTGGTCTAGACGTATGGAAACGATTAATTAGCTACGTTAACCCATCGATGAATAAAGTTTATTCCTAAACCAGTTTTACTAACATTCATATAAATTAGGTTAGAAGGTCATTTGCATCATACAAAAATTTTGAAGGAAAAATATTTTCTAGTTACTGAAATAAATGCGATTCCGTGATGAGGATGGTTAGAAGTCATGAGGTACCGAAAATCTAAACTAAGAAAATTATTGTCATTTACATTTCATGCTTACGTTATTTCATTAGAGAAATGTAGAGACACTGTTTAATCAATAAAACAGCTATTGCCATTATCTTCTGTCACCATTGTTCTTATTTGGTGTTATTACGCCATGGAGCGTCCCAAAAATTGGATACCATCCAATAATGGGTCAAGTGCAGTATGAAATTCAAAAGTGAAAGAATGCGTTAAAGGCAAACAGAGTTTATTTATGCATGAATGAAGCCTATGTTTCGAAGATGTCATGGTCAGAAGGTCCTTTCGGCAGTCCGTGTGCGGCATTTCGTCGCACCCGTCTTCTATTTATTGAAGTAAATGGTTACAACAAAAAGCACAGAATATTTGTGGCAGCTGTCCGGCAAATTAGTCCTGGATGACAGGTCCTTGCTGACGATGTCCCGTGTAGGGACCTTCACTCAGTTAGGCCTAAATGAAAGTCATTGAGTCCGCCTTACCAAAATTTGGCGTGAATAACTTACCTTCGATCGTTGTACCGGCACTGTCGCCGGTAAAGTTAACACTACGATGTCCAGCGTTGGTATAAACGATAGAATTAGTGTAGTTTAGTCTTAAATTCTTATTCTTTACCTCAGATCTAGGATGAATATGAACATTACGTATGCACGTTAAAGTCTATTTACGCTTTGTTTCGGTCATCGGAAAAATAAGTTTTGGTGTTCAAGTGAATAAAGTAGTATTTTGTTTCTGTATCATGTGTGTATTAATGTAACGAGCGTGCTTCATACTGTCCCGTATCGGTATCCACCATGATTAATTTATGCTCCATTCTTCCAGATACTTACATCTTCCACGAAGTACTGGAACTGGTTGATTTAGACTTCCGTCCTCGCGACGACTCTGCCGGATGTCCCACGTTTCATCTTCTGCCTCGATTTGTGCGGCAACTTCCTGGTGAGATTTCCCAATAGAAGCCATTAAACTGCCCCTGTCTGAAAAAATTTGAAGCGTTATCTAGTGACATTAGCGTAGTGGTGGTATTATTGTGCACAATACCAAGGCAAAGGAAATGTCTTCATGTGGGTCCCACTAGGAAAACGCAAGCATTTCCTTGGCTACTTATGTTCTCCTCTGGAGAATTTGCGAAGCGTCTCACACAGGACAGGGGCCTGATGCTGGAAGCGATAGTGAAACCAGTCGCGAAAAATTAATTTTCCTTGAACGAATTTCTACTCTGTGGGATCTCATTTACGACGACTCGTTTTATACCTGTTATCTTTCTTGCAGCTCTTCTTTCATCTAAAATAAACCTTGTTTTTAGACAATGGTACGGAAATTCTGGCGATGAGTGAAGTTCTGCGGTACCTGCTGAAGGCATCCGTCCCAGTCGTGGAGGAGACGACTCTCAGTAAAGTCGCCTCCATGTCTCCGGACGAGTGGCTCGACTCTGTTGACGCTCTCAAGGGTGAGTGCTGCAGCTTCCAACTGCTTCCTCAACTTCCTGTGCATAATTTTCTGCGTTGATGTTTTTTTTTTAATTTGAAATGTGCTCCTGGAAGTATTTATATTTCTCCCGAATGTTGTAGCTATGCAGTGCAGCCGTTTTTTAAATTATTAGTATTTTTAATTGGAGTAATTTTAATTTTATCGATTCTTACAAACTTTTTTGTAGAACCCAAGTTTTTAATTAAATTGATCTGTAGGAGAACAATTGACGAAGATTGAGGTAATTGACGAAGATTGTCAATTACCGTAAAGATTTGGTACTCCTGAAAAGTGTTCTGAGTTCTCCTTGAGGGGTGTCCGTTGTCACTCTTTAGAGAGCTTGGTTTTTTTCGTCAACTTCTTCCTAGGCGATGAACAATGCTTGTTGTTGGTCTGGTGTAGGTTTATTTTTACTATTGCTCAAACCTTAGCGTCCATTCTACTGCCATAATGAAGGTCATCGTTTCGAGCGAACATCCTTCCACAAAAGTGTTCTATAAATTCTATCTGGCAGTTTCATTCTTAGTGTATCCCGTCTCCGAAATGCTCATTCGACTGTTAAAACTATTAAAGTAATAAGGTACTCAACCCCACCTATGTACTTCACTATTGTCGCATTGAAATTAATCGTTAAACAATTTTCTTCTGAATTCTCCTAAGAACGTCAAAATATTTTCTAATATCTGAAGGTAGAATGTACTTTGTAAAAACATGTAATTTTTCAGGAATGATCGTCACAAATCCTGGGAAAAAGCCGTGCTCCTTGCGCATCGATCAGCTGGACAGGGACCCTCTTGTCCGCCAGGGTGACAACGATCGTGGCCATAGAAAGTCTTCGGAGCGCTCTCGGTCGCGTGAACGATATTCTTCGCGGAACTCCTCCCGACGACCCCGTTCGTTTTCCAGAGATCCCAACAGGGGCAAGAGGGAGAGACAAAACAGTTCAGAAGAAAGTCGGAACCCGTCTCGTGGCAGTCTCCGTTCTGGTCACAACTCGAGAGAATCTAATGTGTATGACAAACGACGCCTTGGTGTAGCTGAGAGGAATGCAAATTTAAGTCGCAATAGAGATGATCGCCGTGATGGGTCTTCTACTAGACGCACTCATCACTCACCTCTCGGGCGTCACCATTCTCCTGGTTATTCAGAAAATGCAAATATGCGCGACAGACAACATTCTTCTAGCAGGGAGAGGAGTTCTCACCTTGGCGGATGCATTGATAGTAGAGCCGTGAATACAAGAAAGTCTAACTCTACTTTTGGAAGTGATCGTCATTCTGCTGGAAGCTCAAGTTATGATGGCCGACGTCCAGGTGTGGAGAGAAATTTTGACGTTTGCTCAGACACTGTTGATCGTCATGATAGGTTTCTTGGTACTTCTCAGGGCCGTCATAGTTCGACAGAGAACTTCAGGGATCCAGGTGGACGCAACAGACAACAACTTGGGGCCACAGAGAACAGATTTAATGGCGGCCGAGAAGAGGTCGATGAGTATCATGGTAGATGCGATAATGCACGCTACGGAAACCAAACTCGACCTTTTGGTTCTTATAGCGACCCCCTGACTAGAGGAAACCCCAGACAGGGAACTACCAAAAGTCGTTTTATCGCTTCAGACTGCAACAGCAGTTCCTCATCTAATCGAGACCGTGAATCCTGGGCAAGTGATGCCTCACAACGGAGTCTTAACGGTTCCCGAGATAGAATCGGAAGCGAGTCGCGTGAACGTGGAAAAAGGATTCGATCCTCGTCGAAAGAGAAAAACTATTCATGCGATAGCAGCAGGAAACTGGAGTCATGTGAGCGCGATCAAGGAACGAGTTCATCATCAAGGGACAAAAAAATTCTGGATGGTAAGGAGAGATCGCTGTTTTCTCAGACGAACGAAAGGACATCGCGATCGAGTGATTTTCTACAGAAAGACCAAGGCAAACCTGCTGCAGATGAAGAAACTTCCCCTTCGAAGTTGCCTCATTTCCCAGTTATTGTGCACTTCGCTATTAGACCTTCACGTCTGTCTTATGCCGGCAATGCTAAGTAAGTTTCTCGGAATATTTTGCACTGAATGTTTGTTTGTAATAATTTTTATGATGACTTCATTAGTCCTATAACGTGTAGAATGATTCCCCGAGGGAGCGAGGGAAATATCAAATGGAAATAACATGGACTCTAAATTTTCCTCTGTCCATGTACATACTTGCAGCTAGTTATGGTCAACTTCATAAGAGATTTTGTTTTGCAAAATTCTACTCTACCAAGTGTAAAATTTCATATTGGGTTCGTTTTTTTAGTGAAATTGTTCTACTTCCCCTTCTAGTCTTTTTCTTGTGTGGCGGTGGCCCTGATGCTATTCCAGCAGTGCCCTTCACGAATTCAGCTCCGTCCTTTTTTGGTGTCTGTTCTACACTTTTCCTCGTATCTGGCAATAGCCACATGTTTCTTGATGCACTACTAGTTGAGCGATCACTTATGCCGATCGTGATGGGGCTGACAGGAATTTAATCTCCGAGGATTAAATGTCTCCTTCGGGCCAGTAAATTTTCTGGTCTCTAACTTTGGCACAATCAATTTTACCTTGTATTTTTTTATCATTTTTTTTTGTATGCTATTTTCATTACTGTGAGTCTTGTTTTTTTTCTTTGTGTCTCTCTAGGAATTGGAAATATTTACTTTTGAACTCTCCCATCTAAATTTTTTTATTGGGCAGCCGCTATTAACTACAAAATAATATTTATCGCACCGTTGTTTACCTTCGGTGACAAGACGTTCAAGCTCCTGGTAGCGCGTCAAATACTGGAACCATCGTAGCTCAACGTCTTTTCAATCTCGCGCCTTGCAGTTACCAGAATCCCTGCGGGGGGCCTAGGACAGCCGTTGAAAATAGGTCATGTTAGTTAGATTTGTCTATCTTATGCTTTGAGGACTGGCGTCCACAGGGGGCACTGGTAGGTTACCTCAGCTCTAGCTAGATTTTTGGTTACTTCATCTTTCGTGTCCAGTTTGCTTTTTTGCACTTTCATACTTACTTCGCTTATTATTTTGTATCTTTTTTTTCTTTTTACTGATTAATTTGCTGGTTCTATGCGCAGATAATTCTGTGCTGGAACACACCTGTGCATAGATTCCACGTTGTCTTAAGCCCATGCTAAATGGTCTTTTCTTTTCGCTCTCTCAAGTTCGCATTCCATGTGGCTAGGGAGCTTTAAACTAACGAATAATCCAATCTAATGTAATGTAATGTAATGCAGTTATCAGAAAGTGTGGAGGGAGTACGTAAAGCTGCGTCACCTCGTGGCCAACATGGCGCGTCCTTCTCCCGAGATCAAAGCCCGCCTCATGTCGCAGGACAGGAGGCTGCGCACCATGCGCACGTCCTCTGACAAGAAACGAGATGTCACCGTGGCAGTGTCGTCCGAGGGCTTCCTCAGGACCGGCATCATGTGTGACGTCGTCCAGGTGAGGATTCTTCTTGACTTGAGTCACGTGTGTGTCCCGTCCTCTTGGTCATTCTGTTTGAGCAGCGAGTAAATTGTGGCCTAATTGACTGCTTGCTTCTTGTACAGAGCGCATACTCGGTACTCCTTCAAGTATCATAATATACATTTGCTTGATATCATCGTGTGATTTGTCATAACGCATAGATGTCCAAGATATTTTTTGTCATTTAGAATGACATCATTCACATTCTTTTGTTTCACGTCATTTTGACCACGGTATTCATGGATCTCAATTGTTTTATATATCTTTTTAAATTGATTCGTATTTCTTATTCATTTGTGCATATTCTTCATATACATAGTTTGCACATGGTTCATTTACTTGTTTTTTTATGAGAGTAGTTTGTTCGTATTTTTGTTGCGAAAATATTAGTGAGATGCTGAATAAAATACAAAAAATTATCTGCTTTCCTCTTCATTTGCAATGACATGAAACGCGACCTATTTTAAAACTATACTTTTGATCGGTGAAAAATCAATGTGTTAGAATCCAATCGCGAATAACGCAGTGCAGTCCTCGTTATCGCATCAGCTCTGAATCTATACCTTCCCGGTAGGAAATTATTAATAATGTTCCTGAAATAATCCTCGAAAATTCTATAAAATACATGAGCACTCTTTTATTGAGGGGATATTGCCTCGTTTTTCGGCAGCGTTCTTTGCTCTATTTCGATAATTGTAACCGAGCTTTGTGTTTTGATGTCCAGCATGCCCTGCTGATCCCTGTGCTGGTGTGCCACCTGCGCTTCCACCGCTCAGTGGCCGTCCTGCAGAACAACATCGGGTACTCCTTCAAGGACAAGTACCTGCTCCAGCTCGCCCTCACTCACCCTTCGTTCAGGTGGACTCTCTTATATCTCCAGATGTATTTAAATGGCACTTGTTAATTGGAAGTTTAGTCGAGGTCCGTGAATTTTTTCAGCGTATGTTTCCTGCTAATGAATTCATGGTATGTACTGTGACGGCTAAAGTATTCCGGGATTTTTCAGTTTATAAATGGAGTAAACTTTAGGCTATTTTGCTTAAAAAAATCTTAGCTAAAGTTTGGGATAGAAAAGTGAGCAGGCTTTTGGCCTACTTCACGTATGAACTTGGACATTTACATCCTGTAACCTTTTGTCCTTTTTTTTATATGCATCGGGTTTGATATCAGGAGTGATAGCATTCGTTGCTTTGAGAAATTAGTTTTTGACTATGTATAGCTATAAATCTTGTTTGTGCTTTATATTTTATATTGATCTTTTATAAATGATGTATTTTATATTGACCATTACCAAAGTATTTCTTTTTTAATAGACAGTAGATACATCCACATGTGAATGCACTGAAGATCTGTAAGATCTTAATGCTTAGAATCGAATTTCTTAAACTTTAGAATCGAATGGAATGGAACAGAATAAGACGACAGGAACTGGCCGAGTGGTTCAATCTTGGGTTTCTACCCCAAGTACTGTGTCATCAGACAGCGAGATTAATATCTCATGATTACGTCACACCGCTACGCACCATCTCTGCATTGTCTGTTATGCGGACTATAACAGTGGACATAGCACTGACGCGAACATTTTGTACCTACACCTATACGCATTCTAAAATTAAACTCCCATATGACTCAACAAGCACAGTCCCCCTACAGAATGTACCCTTACATTGGCATTCATTTTAAAATATAAGGAGTACGTCTATGAGTATGACTTTGACATTGGAATAACAATCTAATTATTTTTAGTTCCACTTTGAGTATAACATGGCAAATGACGATTACCACGTCATTAACGTAATAATCATTACCCAAATACATACGGTAATATAAGTTTGTCACATACGTAGCAGTTATTTGGTTATAAACCTGATGTAAAACCTATAGTTGGTAAAGAGAATGGTAGCGCACATCACACATCTTTGAAAATTAATCACAAGATCATTTACTTTTGCAGAGAAAATTTCGGCACTAACCCTGACCACGTGCGCAATTCGCTGACCAACTGCGGCATCAGGCAGCCCGAGTACGGCGACCGCAGGATACTGCACATGAACACCAGGAAAAGAGGTACGTTTTTGACTCTTTTAATCGTTTCAAACTATTTCCAACTGTGCTCTTTTACACCTGTCAATATGATGACCTATCCCTGATAAACTTCCCTGCTAGTTTTGCTATTGAAACTAGATTCTTTATTTGCTAAAAGTTACTGAGCAGAATGCTACCAATTTCTGTTAGAACACTTAGTGTTTCGTGTTCTGAGTACGCTTGCTTTCAATGAAATTATGAAAACTTGCGTTTTTTGCAAGAAAATGAAAATGATTTACAAAATGGGGAGGGTTCTCAAAAATGAGATAGTGGAATGAATTGAAATATGAAGGCATTTGAGGTAATTGAGAGTCTTATTAAACGAGACCCCCTCAGGGGGCATAGGATAGGCCATAGGCAATAGAGGTAGGTTAGTTAGGTTTGCCTATCCTATGCTATGGGGACTAGCGCCCCCAGGGGAGTACTGCTAGGGTACCTCAGCTTTAGATAGGCCTTCGGGACTTCTGTCTTTCGTGCCCACTTTGCTTCCTTCCGTTTTCATTCCTTCTTCGCTATTTCTTATTTGTCTTTTCTTGCTCTTCCTTCTTAACTTGCTGTTTCTATGCGCAGGGGATCTTGTGTGGGAACACACCCTGTGCATAGAATCCCCGTTCTCCTAAGTCCATACTAAATGGTCCCTACTCTTTCGGTGCGAAATAGACTGAGTTTCTGAAGCGCTGCTTTCACTACAACTACAACTACTTATTAAACGAGATTTTGTTACTCGTCAGAATTTAATGAACACCTCATTGATTCGTTATAGCATGTTTTCAAAATGCTTGCTTAATGAGCTGATTTTTGAATTGAGGTATCGTCAATGCGTGTAAAAATGTATTATTGAAAACTGTTTCGACGGATTTTTTGAAACTTATTTTGCTCTCTTGTTATCTTTCAACTTTTTTTTATCACAATGAGGTGTATGTGTTCGGGTATCAGCTATGTTTTACTTATCTTTACTGTAAAGCGAGACGGGCTCTGACTGATGTTCAAACACAGCTCAGGTGGATGTCTGGGTCTTAATGACACAAGTACCGTGACGCTACACAACCAAAATTTTGTGTGATGATGCTTGCAAAGCTTTCAGCGAGTCGGCAGAGGTCGTTGCGGCGTTTCGTGAATAAACTGTTCTGAAAACGGACTGCTGTGCTCGTTTACGTATAGATTCATTGTTAACTGTTATCCTGAAACCTATCTCTATTAAGTGTAAAAATTGGACATGGAATTGATACTAGATTTGTCTCTGTTTTTCGATGTATATTTGAAATTAGAAAACTGTATCAAGAGTTCATATTCTCTGTATCAGCGTCAGTGTTCAATGGTTTAGTATAATTTAAAGCGTTCGTTTTACATGGTTTTGACGTTCCCTGTCTTGACTTGATCACCGTAGGACGGATATTGATATCGCCCAGATTCTTATCATCTGTCATATATCGTGTTGTGTTGTGGTGAGGAAGGTTTATCTTTAGTTCTATTGTCGGGACGGCTTAACCGTTTTTCATATGGTCATCTTTCTCGCTCAAGTAGCGGACATCTAAGGAAAGTGTGTAGCGTATTCCTTCTTTTTTTGTCGGTTCTTTCTGTTCAACTCATTTTTTGTAAGTGTTAGTAACCTCGCCGAAGGCTCGTGTTCTGGAAGGTCATTGACACGTTTCGTGCGATATGTCCCACGGTCCCACCAGTTACTCATTTTACTCTTAGAAAAGTAGCATCGTCGCAGGAAATATGTTAAATTATACTGTGCTGCAGTAACCAGTCTCAGCTTTTGCATGTAGTGGCACTTGTGTGATCACTTACCGTAACTGCAGGCATCAACACGCTCATCAACATCATGGCACGGTTCGGCAAGGATGATGAGACCAACAGTCAAATTATGCATTACGAAAGACTCGAATTCCTGGGCGATGCTGTGGTCGAGTTCCTCACTTCCATCCACCTGTACCACGTGTTCCCGGACATGGAAGAGGGTGGACTTGCCACTTATCGGTATGATGCTAGTTCAATTCAAAGTGGTATAGCTTAAAATACCGCTATCATGAATGAGGAATTTGTGCTAAACGATGCTTCAGCTCAATGAATAATATACAGGTGAAAATTTTCATGAGGTTCTCGTTCTATAAACAGTGTAATTTAGTAGAGAAATTGATCATCCTGATACACTCCTGCAGCGCTGCACTAGTGCAGAACCAGCACCTGGCCGTGCTGGCCGAGCGACTGGACCTCGACAAGTTTCTGCTCTACGCTCACGGGTCAGACCTGTGCCACGACTCTGAGCTACGCCATGCCATGGCCAACTGCTTCGAGGCTTTAATGGCAGCCATCTTCCTCGACTCCAACATCGGGGTAAAACTTCTCCTATTTTTGGCTCTGATAGAACTGATAAGTAGCCAGGGTCCTGATAGGTTATAAGGAGCGCTGGAAGTTTAGGGCGAGCCAAATGTGAGTTCCGCAGTTGCTCTTGAACTCAGAAAATTTGGGGTTTGTAAACCGAACATTTGGAGTTGTGAATTTACTCGAGAAAAATACTTGGAAAATGGTAACTTAAATTCATGATTTAATTTTTAGATGAAGGACCCAAGAGTACAATAAGCTGTGAAGGTAACATTTAAATTTTTTCAGTATTCGGCTGTTGATTTGATCGATAATTGTGTACTATTTATGTTTCTGATTCAAATTTTGGGCTAACTGACGATGCAACATATAAATGCCTGAGAAATTTGAAGTTGCTACATTTTTAGGAAATCTTATCTCGTTCTGCAGGGTTAGTTCTTCCTACCCCGTGTGAGTAGCAAGGGTGTGAATTAACATGAGTTAATAAAATAATTGAGTATGGAATTTTTTATCGTCTGTGTTCTTCTCCTTTTAATGGTTGTTCAATGGTTGAATTAGATTTAGTATTTTATAGAACATGTGCTCATTTCTGCTATGATATTTAGTACTATGGTTTTTAACATACTCTTTGTGTCTATTTCTTTATGCATGTGCGCTATAAATACAGGGATGACCTATTGACACGTGCTTCATATTATCAAGTCGTTTTGCTGTAGCCTCGTTGACCATCGTGCAGGAGGTTGACATCGTGCTGACGCGGACACTGTTCAAGGACGAGCCTGTACTTCAGAAGATCTGGCACGACTACGCGCCGCATCCTCTACAGGAGCAGGAGCCGCATGGAGACCGCAAGTGGATCGAGAAGTACCCCTTTCTGCAGGTGAGTGATGATTGTCTCTCGTCATATTCGTAATTTCAATCTTTTCGTGAGCTTTTTCATTATTGATGTTTTTTATTGCATTCTAAACATTAATTGTAAATAGGTGTTATTTCTCTAAAAAAATTTTTTTTTGGAACAGTGGGGTAATTTATGAGCTTAGCGTAACACAAAATGTTTACGTTGAGGCCTATCTAAAATCAGCAGAGATTTCTTTATTCGATATGTGAGGCTATGTGCTTCATGAGGCTCACGAGCTTCACTGTCTAGTATTCATTAGAACAGCGTCGTGTAGCAAGGGAACTGGAAAGCCCCTCGTGCTCCACGTTAACGATCTTAGTAGTGACGTGATTTATAGGCGCAATAAGTAGCAATGGACTGTAAAATGATATATTATGGCAGTTTTAATGATATTTATGAACGGCAGCGATTCCTATTTCAGCGAAGTTTATAATATTTTGTCAGCATCAACTGCATAGCAATAATTGACTGATGTCCTAGCAGTTTAACATATTTGTTACATAAATATTTTTACCCCGCGCACCATCAGAAGCCATAGGATAAATCATAGGCAATAGGGTTAGGTCAGTTAGGTTTGCCTATACTATCCTACGCTATGGGGACACTTGATAGGTTACCTCAGCTTTAGCTAAGCCTTCGGGACTTCCATCTTTCATTCCCGCTTTGCTTTCTTTCATTTTCATGCCTTCTTCGCTGATGCTTCTATATCTTTTCTTTCTCTCTTTCTTAACATACTATTTCTATGTCCAGGGGATCTTGTGAGGGAACACACCTTGTGCATAGATTTCCCGTTATCCGAAGTCCATACTTAATGGTTCCTTTTCTTTCGGTGCGAGATAGTCTGAGTTACTGAAGCGCTGCCGTCTTTAATACTACTACTTTACCGAACGTGGTTATGGTCATTGCCATATAATATTTTGTTTGAATTCTCTGACGCTGAATGTATTTTGGCTTCGATTGCTTTATCAACGAGTCTTTTTTTTACTCTTAAAATAGCTAAGTTGGAGTCCTTACATTTTAATAAATTAAATAATTGTTCATATTCTGTAAGTTTGGCATTTCAACTTGAGGAGTCATAATTTTAGTTTGTGCAGAAGATATTTTGGCCGTATATCTACTTTCTTTTCTCTCATCATTGACGTACTTGCATTAAGGTTAAGACTTTTCTCAGTATTTTAACACGTCACCGAATTCTCGACCGTCAGAAACTGACCGAGTTCGAGGACAGCATCGGGATCAAGTTCCGCCACATCAGGATCTTGGCCCGCGCGTTCACCGACCGCAGCGCAGGCAGCAACCACCTAACGCTCGGGTCCAATCAGCGCCTCGAGTTCCTGGGAGACACGGTTCTGCAGCTCGTCTGCTCAGAGTTCCTCTACAAGCACTTCCCCGACCACCACGAGGGGCATTTGTCTGTAAGGACCCTTTTCTTCTTCTTAGTGAATAGGATTGTTTCGTCGAGTGAGCCAAGATGTATAGTCCTTGTGCTCTTATCCGCGAGGCTACTGCTTTTTTCATTAGTGTGTGAAATTTCAATTGGATTGTTTAAGCTATAGAAAACGTTTCTAGGCTGAAATAAAATGTTGAATGATGGTCTAAAATTGTAAAATAATTGTGCATACACTTTAAAGTTCTTGAGCACTCAACGTAAGTTGATTTTTTTTGACATAGTTTTAATCGATATCAGTGAAATCCTTATCAGTCAATTTAATTTTTGTGGAGCTCAGAACGGACTTGTAATTTTTATGTCGCATCAGTTGAATACTAGAAGTATTTTATACAACTGTAAACCTCACGCCATTGTTGAGACATTTTGCATGAATTTGTTACTACTACTAAGTTGTCTGTGAAGTGAAATGAAACAAAACTCCTGTCCTAAAATATACTAATGTTACTCATTATGTATATTTGCAGATGTTAGTGTTATAATTTAGTAAATGTGTTGCTCATGATAGTAAAACTTGATTTTTCTCATTTTCTTGCTTATCTCTCTGAGAAATCTCTCCTACTTAGTAAACCCGATATTCTGTCAGCGAAACAACTAGCCGAAAGATGCATGCGTGGCTGTAATAAGTGGGGCCCCTTTATCTCCAGCTGCTGCGATCGTCTTTGGTTAATAACAAAACGCAAGCGGTGGTGTGCGACGACTTGAACCTCACCAGCTACGCCAATCACCGTAAGACCGACATCTCCTCCAATCAAAAGCATAGAGCTGATCTTCTTGAAGCTTTAGTTGGTGCCATCTACATTGACAGGGTGAGTGTTGTTCTACGTTGCAACGTGCATTGTTATCGTTACGTTAGCATAAGCGCTTTTTAGGAAGCGCCTCTTTCGACCGGGTATGTATCTGACCTACTGTACAAAACTGTAAACTTTGTTACAACTTTTGAAGACTTCAGCCACTTCGGAAGGGAAGTACATGGATAGAAAATATCAAGCTGTCATGTCTTGAAAACAGAATTTGGAAGTTCCACGAAAATTTACGAATAAAATGTTTGCACAGGTATAGGTTCCAACGACAATAGTGACCTAATGCTATATTTTATTCGAAAGCAGAGAACTTTATCAGGGACGAAATTCTACATTTTATTCCTTCGAATTCAAAATGTGCCCTTGTTTTATTTTTAAATTAAACAATAAACATTTAGTTTCCGGTGCGTTTAACTTCATTTTATTCAATGACTAGAGAACGAGAGAAGAAATGGACTGCAGTAATATTTGTACAAGCTTAGTTGTGTTCAAAAATATCTGGGAAACTAAAAATAGCATCCTGTCTGATGATTTCTTCAATTCTTCCACTGAACTCGATTGTAGGGCTTGCTGTACTGTCGCCGCTTCTGCGACGTGTGCTTGTTCCCGCGCCTTCATCAGTTCATCTTGAACCAAGACTGGAACGATCCCAAGAGCAAGCTGCAGCAGTGCTGTCTCACTCTTCGTAACATGGACGGTTCAGAACCTGAAATTCCGGAGTACAAGTCAGTTTATTTCTATGCTAGACTGCCTAAATTGATGGAAGTTCAACTTTCTATTTTGGCGTTTAATCTGAATTTTACTTGACAATTCTGTGTGGCATTCTTTCCGTATTCTGAAATTTATCTGTTTTTAATTGTTTGTTACCTTAATTTCTAAGTAAAATTACAATTACATTATTGCTAAGAAATATGGGGAAATGTAAATCACTTTTGTTTTCAAAAATGAATTTTTTGGAGCAGTCGCGGAAAACATTGTAGGTGTAATAAAGTTTGCAATTCAAAGTTATTACTGTTGTTTTCCGATCTCTAAAAACAGAACAGTGAGGGGAAATTTTAAAAATAATTTATCTTAAAGTAATAATTAAAATAATTTATCTTAAATAATTTATCTTTCAACTTAAGTTGATTCTTTTACAGGTAGTAATGCATAACAAATAAAAAATTTGCAATATTAGAAATAAGTGGAACATTCATTTATACCTGAAAATAGTTCATTTGTTACGTCTTCATAAGAATGGACAACATTAACTGTGCATGCTCATTTTGATGGATAACTGAAAACTGTCTTTCGAAATGATGCTAATTTTGGTTCATTTATTTCTAAGGGTGATCATGAGCCAGGGACCAACGAACACGCGAGTGTACACAGTTGCAGTGTATTTCCGGAACAAGCGACTGGCGGTTGGCAGAGGCCAGTCCATTCAAGACGCAGAGATGAACGCTGCTGAGCAGGCTCTGCAAAAAAGCCAAGGTTAGTCAAACTGCTTGGGTACTAAACCTTTTGCTAGGACTCACTTTAGGATCTTCTACTTCATTTCACTATAATGTATTAAGCGATTCATGGTGCATGAACTCTAGATAATGCAAATTTTTCAAGTAAAGTTATCGGGTCAGTAAAGTTCTTATCAAGGTCTACCAAAGGAGTCGAATGAGAAGTACTCATATTGTAAAGGAATAGAATAAAGCAAGTTGAGGAATGCTTGAGTAAAGTTAATTCAAGATTTGAAATTCTCTGTGATTGCTTTGCTATATGACGATTAATGTAATGTGAGAAATTAAATGCGAAGAAAGTGGGCTTGGTAGCAATCCTGTTGAGTATGTAGTGACCACTACACGATGAAGAAACCGAATGGAGCGTTG
>VOMN01007552.1:0-21523 GCA_014899125.1 Orchestia grillus
TATGTAGGTCGGTCTGTATGAAGGAATGGCCCGCCGGTGTTGGAACGGATTGTTCCTTTACGCGTCCTTGGTCCTCTGTACTTTCGAGGCCGTGCATGGTTCCTAAATTCTAATGAGGGCGAGAGAGACACGCCGATAATGGCTATCCTTATCAGGGTCCCTTCGAAAGTTTCCGATTCTTTGTAGAATCCAAAGCTTTTCCTGAAGAATCAACAATCTCGGGGCCTAAGTCTATTTGGGGGCTTGATCTTTAAATTAACTTTTACTTCTGCCCCTCTGACCTTTTGAGAGTGTACTGTGAAACCGAAACTTGTATGGTTGTCCTCGCGTGCATATTTTATTCCATTTCCCTCCACAATTATTATTCTTCTCGCAATTATTACTCTGTGTGTTATAGTGGACCTAGCTGAATTTTACCGAGTCGTCAAATGCTACAATAAGAATGGAACTTCAACACAACGCGAAAAGGAAATTGTCTATCAAGGCATCGTGGGGACTTACCAAAGCTTGGAGTGTAGATAGGATTCCCGAACTGTTTATAAGATTTGAATCACACTATCAGCAGCAGCAGCAGCTAGAGCCGGATGTATAGGGCACTAAATCATGTCACTTCATATTTAAATGGGTTTAAAAGTAGGTTTAACAGCTGGAACTCATGCTTATGTGTATTGATATCTAAATACAGATGAAAATTACCACTGCAGTTGTACCGTTTGTATATTTATACTTGCTTTATAAATTTTTGTACATTTAGAGATATTTTAATTGTTCTTAAAAATACTATTAAAGAATTTTCATTACCTATGAAACCTCAATATGTTTATCTAAATGCGTTTTTATCAGAAGAACACTTAAAAACGCAGCCTAATTTTTCAACATCAATGCAATAAATAACGCAATTAATTCAAGTGAAACTAGTTTTTCATGTTACTTTGTAGTTTAGTCCTCAATATATATAAGAAAAATTAAACTGTCTACGTAAATACTAATAGAAAAATAGGTGCCTACATGGCCAAATTCTATGATTACATCTTCAACTAGCATCTAAAGTTGTTAATAGTGTTTTACTTTGATGATTTTGATTTTATTGTATATTGCTCACATGAAGAGTATGTTTGTCTATTTCAACGACGGCCTTAAGAGATTCTGGCGAAATGAATAATTAGATTATCCGTAACTTCGGATTGCTAGGTGGTTGTGGACGGTTCCTCCCACTAGCAGAATTCCAGTTTTGATCAGGACGTCGTAGAAGTTGGGTGTAATACAGGGTGTCAGTTCAAATGGGTGTTGACTTCGATAGGCACTGAACAATTTTGAGTAAGTTGGCATGTTCTGGATAAACTTGAGCGTATTGTTATTCACTTTGTTTTCCCTTTTGATAAGTGGTCTTTACAGTTTTTTGTCTTAAACATCTGAGATTAGAATTTGTGATGAATGTCTACCTATAATTATGTCATAATAACTTACGGTTCTTATGAATTGAAGTTCCTTTTTATAACAACAATGAGTACATTATTGAGAATAAAATTATTGATTTGTTATCACAGTGTTTGGAGACAAATTAATTGACTGATTTGTTATTGTTTTGCTTTTGTTTACTAAGTATCTATATATTACTGCACTTGTATGTACCATTCTGTTATGCTTTGCCACTTTTCAAGTAAAATTTCAGGCTTCAAGAAAAGTATCCTGTATATGAATTGCATATTTGGCTATGAAAAGCCAGTTCTTGCAGCACATTTTCAGTTTTCCTAATAGAGTTTAGACTACTCACATCATCAAGAAGAAAATTACTTCCAAGGCTGACCTATTTCTGCCCTGAACCTTTAACCTCTGTTTAACACGGGAGGACCACTTCTCATAAACTGGTTTATCCAAATTTCCATGAACTGGTTTATCCAAATTTCCATGAAATTTTTATGGATCCTGCTAGCTTAACACTGCAATTCTCCACTCAGAAAATATTTCATGTCAACAAAAATTTCCATTGTGAGTTTAAAATTGAAGGATTTTGCTGTTACAAGTTTGGCTATCCTATTCATTTTCCCCCTAATCTAAACTAGCTTATTTGAGTATTGAACACAAATTTTATGAAAACTTTAAAATTTGTATTCATATATGTTAGTGCTTTTGTTATGTTAGGTTAGAAGATTGCATATACCATATATGGCGTACGTCGGAGTCAAAGGTTTGTAATACTTATTACTATGTTAAGAAATTTCTACTTAAGTTTTCAAATGAATAATATATAAAGTAACTATTTTTAATAATATTTGATAACAGCACAAGATGTTGAATATCTTAGTCTTGTTTTAATTTGAAAATCTCATTTTGTTGCTGAGGATTCTGCTAATTTATGAATAAATTTTGAAAATTGTGGTTAATTATTATTTCAGAACAGTCGTTACTGGATTTGGTTGAATGTAATTTTTCTGATGTATTTGTTCCTATTTATTACAAATATCTAAATAAAACCTGCTGTGAATTGATGTATTTTGAGATGATGATTTTGTAGCAAGTTTTTAATATCATGATTGTAGTCTTATATCTATGGGTAAAGAATCATTCTTAACATAGCTTTTCCAATCCTAATTTAATCTTGATTAACCTAAATAACCTTTGTTTATTACTATTTTGGAATGTATTAAATGCTACAGTGTTGCCAGAATTTATGTAATGGCAGTCTTGAAGTAGAACTTGACAAATTTTACAGTTTTGTAGTTTAAATTTACATTTAAAAGAGGATTTTCTGAATTTTTATTTACTCATGACAGTGAGGCCTAATCATAATGTTAGAAATTAACAGTAAGAAGCATAATCAAAATGAATGGAATCTTCCTAATAGTAGGTGGTAACTTGGTAAGTAAAAAGTAACTACTTAAATGTTTGATCTATGCAACATTGTGATGTTGAGCTAACAGCTTTGAGTTGTGCTATGAAATAATTGTTCAATGCTGCTGGCTTTTTAGGTGATGCAGGATAGGCTGTAGGATTAGGTTAGTTAGGTTTCTCTACTCTATGCTATAGGCAGTGGCATTACAGGAAGATACTGTTAGATTATTTCAGCTCTTGGTAAGCATTTGAAACTTTTATTTTTTTGCCCACATTGCTATTTATTCCAGTAATGCTTCTTTTACTATATCTTATGTATCTTTTCTTTCTGTTCATTTTGACTTGCTTTTTGTAAATGCAAAGAATCCTGTGTGGGAATTCACCTGTGTATGGATTCCCTTTTTTTCTAAACTCTCTGTGAAATGGTAATTTTTTATTGCTTTGTGTGATCACATTTTGTGATGACAAGAAGTTTTAAACTAACAAATTATGTAATTTGTATGGCTGGCCCCGAAAATTTGGTTATGTAAAGTTCATGGAGAGCCTTGTATGGTCAAGGGATTATTAGCTCTTAGCTACCTAGAAAGTAAATTTAGATAGCATAATTTGTTATCTATATTTTATAATTAATAGTGGGATTTACATGAAAAATACAAATATGAAGTCCTAACTGAAACTCAAAATAGTAGTTTTTGTTTACTTGAATTTAAAATGTTGCTAAAGATGGTTTTAACAAACTATTTAGTTTCCTTAAATTTACTTGGAATAGAAATATAGGCAATTTTTTACATATGACAGTTATTTTTTGCCCCATTTGCCCATTTGATTTGTGTTCAAAAATTTTAGTTTCAGATATTTGGTGTTTAGAAAAAGTTTGAGTGCTGTTTCAACCCATTGCTCAGTAGCAACGATAGTCCATCAAGCTGCCTGTATTCCTTAGTAAATCTCTTAAAGCTCCATTGCCAAGTGAGCCAGTGAGCAGATCTCCAGGCAGTGTTCCTAGCAACTGCATCAGCAGCCAATCTGTTACCAAGATGGTGTCCCCAAATGAAGACCCTGAGAAACTCTTGGATGAAGCCATGGCCATTGTGAGAGGCCAGTCCTTCCAGATGAAACGGTGTCTGGACAACGGTCGTCTGATGGATGGACTGAAGCACGCTTCAAACATGCTGGGCGAGCTTAGAACCTCGCTGCTGTCTCCCAAGATGTATTATGAGCTCTGTATCCTTTCTGCTACTGCTTTGTAAAACATTTTATACATTTTGGTTTCAATTGTAGTCACTATATTTTTGGATGAAATATCAATGAGCAGAAACAAGTCTTTTGTTTGAGAGTTTTATGTTTGGGATAACATAGGCAGTGCAACCAGGACTAGGAAAGTAGAATTTCTGTATGATGAATTCCTGTGGCAGGCAAGCAACTGTATACTTTGCAATTATAATTTTGAGTTATTGGGTGTTTTAAATCTTTCATCGCCTGTATGAATTTCATAATCTATTATCATAAGGATAGTGTTTTCATAAAGAGCTAAATGCAGCATTATCACATACATATATAGGGCTGCAGCTAGTTTTTGTACCAAGCCAAGTGCATCCATATTGCTAAAATAATTTAGCCAGTAAAAGATTAAATATGCCATTTTTTTTTTCAAACAATGTACAATCTGTTATGTGTGAAGGAACTATGTTCATGTGTTTGAATGTGAGTTATGGATGCTTTGTGGCTTATGTGGTCTTACTTTGTGTTATATGTAAGATGATAGTTTTAATTTTGCTGCTTGTAGTGTACTGAGATGGAAGTAAAAATTTTTTAGTTTCATGTTTTTTAAAAGCATAAAAATATGCTATGTCTCTTTCTTAAATTTTAACTGTTGGCCCTTTGTTATGTGAATGATCTTTCTGGAAGGAGCTCATTCGTGTGTCATGTATTTGTGTTTTATGACTTTGTATGGAACCATTTACTTATCAAGATGATTGGCAGAGTGATACTATTAAGTAATAAATAGCTAAGTGCAAAGCAGAAAGATTATAAAGTGAGTTCTCATCGATTGAAATGAGAAAGGGAAGAATTTGTTGGCAGATGTAGCTGTCTCATTACTAATTACATTAGAGTGTCATGTATGAAAGTAATTGATGATTATTGTCACTATCATCATAGTCCTTGCTTCATAGCCCAACTGAGAAAAATTTGCCATTTTCAAGACCCTGCTAGCATAGTCTGATCTCTCAAAAAACATGGAATAGGAATTAGGATTAGGCTAGTTAGGTTTGTTTAGTGTGTGCTGTGTGGACTGGTGACTGCGAGGGGCACTGTTAGGTTGCCTCAGCTACAAATAGGCCTTCAGGATTTTCATCTTTTTGGCCCACTTTGCTTCTTTCAATTTTCACAACTTCTTTACTATTGCCTTGTTACTTTCTCTTCCTTTCCATTGATAACTTACTGTTTCTATGTGTAAAGAGTCCCCATTCTTTTTAATCCATACTAAAGGGATTTTCTAAATTTTATGGAAAGGTACCTGCTAATCACTGTTGGCCTGGTCTTTTGGCTTGACATGGTTCAAGTTAATGAAGCACTGAAATCTATAATATGTACTACTTGCTTGTTTGTTTACTTGAAAGAGAAGTACATACCATTGGAGGCAAGGGCTTGTGTATTTGATTGCTTTTGGCTGGTGCTATGTTTCCTGAATATTATTAGATTCACTGTCTTGTAAGGGACACATTTCCTATAGACCTTTCAGATATGCTCATCAGTGATGAATTGCGCCACCTGGAGACGCACTTGCTGGAAGAGTTCCAGAGTGGTCAGAAAGTTGCTGACTTGTATGAGTTGGTGCAGTATGCTGGCAACATTGTTCCAAGGCTGTGAGTTAGCAGCTCTTGTCAATTTATTCCTGGTGCTAGAACTTCACTATGACAGTTTACTTCATGAGCTATTTGTTTTTTCTGTAATGATAATACAGTGTTACATGTTCAATTTGTTGTTTATTTCTTCATGGCATAGTCTATATATAATGCACATAAGTCTTGAAATTTATTTATAGTATCACTCTTAAGTGAGCATTTACAATGTTTGTATTTTATTTCACTGATTGATCATAAAGCACATATATTTTCAATTCTATCAATCTTTCTGCTCTCAAAATTTCTTAGAGATATGCTACAAGCTATTTTTCTAACTCGTATCAAATATTGCCTAAATTTTAAAATTTCCGTAGAATACAGTAATTTATTCATTTCAGTATGATGTGCTTTGAGAGCACTACTACACTCTATGTAGAAGATTTAGCTAAATATGTATGTATGATGAGCAATGTAATACACACGAGATTCAGCAGCACTTGTACTTGTCTCATATTGTATAGTTTTGTATTTAGAAAAACCTTTTCCTTTATAGTTTTCATTTTTGTCTATTTTTTCTATTTTATGGGGACATTGATGAGTTCTTCTTGCATGCTGCTTCAGTAAAACTGAGTTACTGTTGTTCTTGTTTATTCATTTAACAGTACAGTGAAATATTACTGGTATGAATGTTCTGAGGTGATCACACTTCCTAACTGATGTAAAGTGGAATAACATTATCTATGCTTCAGTAATCAAGCAATATCATGTGTAGAAATTGCTTGACTGTATAATCCTTACTTTTTTTATATTTTTATATATTGGTTAGTCTTACAATATGCAAATTTATTATCACATTTCCTTTTTTTATCATGGTAGTTCCCATTTTTTAAATTTTGTGGAAAGGTACCTGCTAATCACCGTTGGCCTGGTCTACATCAAGAGCAATGAGAACTGCAAGAGGAACATCTTGAAAGACCTGGTAGAGATGTGCCGGGGAGTGCAACATCCTTTGCGAGGGCTCTTTCTCAGGTATTTAGGGCTCTTTATCAAGTATTTAATACTCTTTTTCAGTTATTTAGTATGTGCTGTCGTTCGTCAATGTGGTTGAATGTACTTATGAGCAACTGCTTGCTTCACAATGGCTTTTGGTTAGGTCTCTGAAACTCTTCATGCTACTAAAAAGGAATTACTAAAATGATGGTATCAGACTGTACCTCTCATGTAGTGGTGATACTGTGGTTCTGTTCTAAAATATTTCAGCACTCATCTGAAAATGCATCATCCTGGTGTGAAAGGGCAGGACATCCTATCGCATAGATTAGTGTATAAAGCCTCTGGTCCAACATTTGTTAACTCTTTTACCCTTACATAAACTTTAAAACAAATTACATGTCTCAAGAAATCACTCCACAGAAATAAATTTATGTGATTATTAAATAAATATAGGATTTTCATTGTAGTTTACGTGGTTCAATTTCATAAGTATATGTTTTTGAATAACTGGTTTAAGGAACAATTATTTATTTTCTCTTTACTGACAATATTGAAATAACATTAGATGAATCAAGAGATGATATCCAGGACCAAGAGATTTTCTGCCACTATCCTCTTGTCCATATTTTTTATTAGTTGCCTTAAGTTCAATATATGGGGTATTCTCTTTTTTGAAGGATTCACTACATATATTCCTAATGATTGTTTTTTTTAATCAAATAATAGGTTAGAGATGATGTCTGTGTTACAATAACCAAGAATATATTGTGTTTAGTAATATTAGATGTGTGAAGTTGAATAAAAAGTCAATAGTGCATTAGCTCTCACTTGAACAACATTTTTACAAAAATACCAGTCAGTAGCTGTTTATAGGATGATGTAGGTATTTCTTGTTCAACATGAAATGAGTGCAGAAATGTTCATTTTTAGTGTTTGTTGGTGCAATTTCAATTTTCAAAGACTGTTGAACAATCATGCACATTCTACTATATACTAATACATAGTTGTTGTTTGCTTGGTTGGGCATGAAGATATCTTTCTGTCGTTCTTGAGGATTTAAATAGGAGAAAATTCTCTGGTCTGTATTCCTAAATTAATAGACTGTCAGATAAGGTAGTCCTTATCAGTGATGCTGAAAATATTTCCTGTCAGATGTACCACAAATAAGAGGACATCTTAAGAATTCAACATCATTTGTCTTGCCAATTTTGGTAGGGTGTATCTACTAGTCTATTAGTTTCATATACGAGGGGCGTTCTTCTCCAGGTGCTGCTTCCATTCTTTTAGACCATTTTTGAAGAAATCTGCTGATCCCTTCATGAACCATGTTTTTGCTGCACATTTTAATTTATCTGTGCTTTTTAAATGGACACCTTTCAACTGTTCTTTGAGGTTCGGTTATAAAAAAGTCAGATGGGGCTAGGTCTGGGCTATAAGGTGAAAGTGACATCAATTCCCATCAAAATTCTCTCAAAACTTATTTTGTAACACGTGAAGAATGCGTTTGAGCATTGTCATGATGGAAGAAAATTTCACAATGGAGCTTTGCTGGACGATTTTTTAGTTAATTCTGCTCCCGGTTTTCTCAAAACTTCTACCTCGGACGCTCCTGTGACAGTTTCTCGACCCAATAGAAAGTCTACAAGTACAACTCCTTCAGAGTCCCGGAAAACGGTTGGCACTCGGACGCGCGTTTTTTAATTGTCCTTGTACTTAATTACTGAGAAGTAGACGTCTTCATGGTTTGTTGCCTGAAGGAAACACTGCTTTACATACAGGTTAATGAATAAGATGTCAAACAAAGAATCATGTGAAGCCAACTTGCAATACTCATCATTATGTAAATAGTTTATTTTTATAACTATGGTATGAAGCACATAGATTTTAAGTCTGCTTGAAATATCTTAGATTTAGAGCACAGGGGCCTGTTTTAATACAAATACCGGTTGACGAGAGCAAGATTCTCAGTTAAGAACTGTGTTTGGCCTTAAACTGTTGATTAAAAATTCACTATATGCTGCAATTTTTAGTGAGTCAGACTTGCATTTGCCCATTTCTCATTCTATGACAAAGAAGGTAAGATATTTCATGTGCAAATTTTGTGAGATAATGTATTGACCAATGACAATTTCCAGGAATTACCTGCTGCAGTGCACCCGCCACATCCTGCCTGATGTGGAAGACCCTCCTCCGTCCACCAACCCTAATGACAACGAGCAGGGATCGGTCAGTGACAAATTTCTGATCTAATTATACAGGGCGCAAGTCTAATTATTCAGGGCGCAAGTTTAATTATACAGGGCGCAAGTCTAATTATACAGGGCGCAAGTCTAATTATACAGGGCGCACCCACAGCGGTTGTAAGCCACCAACACAGGCGTCTGNGATCCTTGTTTTTAATTTCCGCAATAAAATGTTTTTTTAATTTTTCAAAGCAAAAGTTGCGTTTTTAACGATTTGGCTGCAGGTGGGGGGCTTTAATAAAAAAAATTCTGATCACTTCTAAGCTCACTCTCAGCTGTGCATGTTAACCCATTCCGAGTAGCGGTATGCTTACTGTTGCATGCAAAATTGATGTTGCCTTTGTAGAGTGTTAACTGCTGCTCAGGACTCAATTCGATGCACTACAATTGGTTACACTCCCAAATGGGAGAAATGTGTATGACTTTATGTAGTCACTGTTGCTTGGTTAGATGGACAGATCTAATTATACAGCAAGAGTAAAAATATTATTATGTTTTAATAAATACATTACATTATAGAAAATTCAAAAATGAAAAATATTTCATCATTTACTGCTCATCATATCCATTAGCAAATATTTGTTTCGTTTCATTAGTACCAGGTAACTTAAATGTTAATTATGCATGTGTAATTAAAAACCCAACAAATTTTTTCAATTTTCAATGGAATAAGACGTTAATACCAAATATAAAATGAAATCCATTAATGCAAAAGATTAATAGGCTTTCTATTTAACAAAAAGCAAATGAAATTGATAAAATGAATGTGTAAAAAATTTCCTCTTCTTATCAACCTTCTAAATAAATCTTTAAGAAAATTTCAGGTTTGTACTTTGTAATGTCAGGAAGGTTCCATAAGAAGAGCTTATAAGCCTTCCTTTAGTGAACAGTATTTCATATCGTATGAAAGCTTCCTACCTAATTTCAGGGAGCAATTGATTGGATGTATTAATTTCATAACTGCCTCCGTGCTTTTATCTCTAAATTAATTAAATTTCATTCCTTTGTGTCTGTGTTTTTGACATAAAAAAATCTGAATATCATTTATTTTTAATGGAGCTTAGTTTTTCATTTCTTACTACGCAGGTTAGAGACGCGTCTCCAAGTTGTGACTCACGCCGCTGCTGCCGCAGTGTGCAACAATTGTTGTCTACCTTTAAATCTAATAAGGACTAGTGTCAGTTATGCATATCAGAAAATATATAGTTTGGTCTAAAGTTCTCATGTTTCGTTCAAAACTAGGGTGAATTTGCACACAAGTGCCTAAAATGGAGACGACAGCTTTTACAATATTTCGTTCATTTGAACAATTAGTGGATGAATAAGTTTATAAGTATTTCAATCCGATAAGCACGTTGCACTCGCCAATTCTAGTTCCCTGGGATTATTCTACCCTCGCCAAATTTTATTTCCATTTGAAGACAAAATAGCCTCGTTCGATAGCCAAATTCTGAAAATGCTGTGAAGCAACTATGCAGCTTGTTATCGATAAAAAATTTCCGTGGGTTCATTGAACTGTATTATCAACCCTTAGCTTAATGAGCGTCAGCAGCAACAGACGGAAGCGATTTTCATCATAAAGACCTATTTTTCTCTCAAACTTCAGCCTAATTTGTCTAGTTACTTCAAGATTAGAAAACCAGAAATTCACGTGTATTTGAGTGTGTAAACACTGCGTTTTCTTGTTGCTTTAAGTCCCATTTGCTCCCGCAGATCTCGGACAGCCTCGAGTTCATCCTGCTGAATTTCGCTGAGATGAACAAGCTGTGGGTGCGCATGCAGCACCAGGGCCACTCCAGGGAGAAGGAGAAGCGAGAGAAGGAGCGTCAGGAGCTGCGCATCCTCGTCGGCACTAATCTAGTCAGACTGTCCCAGCTCGAGATGGTCGATGTGGACCGCTACAAGAAGGTCTCGTAATAAATAGCTCGCGTTGTGTCACTTGCTAGGAAATTATGACTAGTACTCCATAAAGAACAGAACTACACGTCGTTCGCTTGAAACTGACTTAGGCAAATTTTTACGTTTAACTTCAATAAGGGTCAACATAGACATAGCTAAATGTCATGCATAAGGATGTAAATAAGTACGAGGTATTCAATTATTTTTTTGTGTTTATACTGAAGTACGGTTTGTGGAGTACGCAAAAAAATTAGCTGACTGATTTTAAACAGCTTCTGATACATGAAGTGCCTGAACAATTGTTTTTACTTGAAAACGGTAATCTTTCGAGGATTTACATGCTTGACGTATGCCGAGCTTGACATGAACATAGCGCGATTTAGATTTTTAGAAGGAGTCGAAATCCAACGTTGTACAACTTGTGCCTCACGGTCCTCAACAATTCTGTTGCTGGAATGAAATCCCGAGGAGGGATACATACCATGGAAAAACAGCTGGATGAGAATATTTCACTGTTGATCGCCCTTGAGTTATGCAAATAAAATAGTTTAATATTTAATTCACAACCCTTGGGCACGTTGTTCTTATTTCTATTTTTGAATGAAACAAACTAGCCGCAGATCAATTAACATAGTGGGTATGGTTGACAAGTTAGATTCGTACGTCTGTATTGCGTACTCATTCTCTTACAAAAAGAAATTGCATGACAAGTACGAAAAGTATTATTTTTGTTCTTGCATCAATTTGTAGTAATATTTCAGCTTTCTTATCATAATCTAAATCAAGTATTACATGAATTTTCAATATCTATTTAAATATTCGTGTTATTGTTTTAAAAAACTAAATTGCTAACTTATTCAACATTTTCGAACTACATTTTAAGTGAGATCACTTTTTGCAGATAATTCTAAAATGACAAGGAAAATCAGGAGCACATTTTATTCAAATTACGATCTTCTGTTGAACCAGATTAGATTAGTTAGTGAATTTAATATACCCAAACGAGGAATTTCACTCTGGTTTTCATCATTGTAGTCGTGCGAGTGGCAAGTAATATTCTGCTTCAGTCTTGCTACCCCTGTCATTCATGCTTCTTATTTCAGTAGTTGTATTGCTCATTGTTTGTGCAACGCTCTGGTGGTTATGTGTGTCCTTTCGACTGGACGCGTTTGGTTGTGAGAAGTCGGAAGTCGATACAAGTATTGCCAATTGTTACTCACTCTCACCACGCGTGTCACAGCCTTTCGTCATTGGCAGATGGTGCTGCCAGGACTGCTGGAACAGGCCGTCAGCTGTAGAGACGCCCTCTCCCAGGAATACCTGATGGAGTGCATTATTCAGGTAACTCCTTAGACTCCGCTAGTTGAATTTTTTATGTAAGTGATTGTAAGTGTGAACCGTACAGTACATTACCAATGCTCCATCTACTTCTGTAACTCTGTACGATCTTTTAGGTAGTGTACAGTGTATCGCCGATGCAACTCAGCATCTGTGGGGAGGTGGAGGTGCCTGGCGCTGAGGTCTGACAATGTAACCTGCTAGAGTTGTCCGACGGTTGAAGCTCCAACATAGTTTAAAACTGGATGACTGAGCAGTTGCTCATTCTGTATCAATCATCACGGAATGGCAATAGCCGCTTAGTGTCAATGAGCCCTCAAAGTGTTCTCTTGCAAGGGTGAACTGAAAAGAAAGGTAAAAGCTATGGGACACCACGCTCTTTGCCGTCGGTTTCTGGGTTTCGTTCTTTGCTAGATGGTAAGTATTTTTCCTTCACTTGTGATTTTAGTTTGTCGTCCATTTTACAAACAGTGTCTTCATGCCCCATTTTTGTGTATTTCATGTATTTGCAAGGAATTAATTTCTTATCTTAATTTTAATGAAAGACGAAATCCGTCAATCACGTTTGTTTGTTGAACCAGTACGTGCGCCATCACGATGTTGTATACAATGTACAGCATAGCTTTGGAAGACCAGTTTGGGTACGCTCTCCTTTATTTTTCTTGTGCGTGGTGCGAGATTATAACGAGAGCGTGGTAGTCAACCTTGTGGTAGTGCAGTTGTCCACCGCCAAGAGCGCTTGATTGGTTCCAGCAAGCAACCGCTATATTTTCTTATTAGTTTCTTATAACACGCTCTCTTTGCTACATCTGATAAATATTTTCCATGTTTCTTATTGCTTGCTTGTGCTGATATCCAACCAGTCGACGTAGGAGACCGCTATCGAGCGGATGTTTGCTGGAACTTATCTATCGCGGATAGAAGAAAAACTAGACACAAAAATTTTCATGTTTTCTGCGTGAAATATATGGTGGTTATCAGTCTTTTATTTTTTAAGTTATTGCATTTACCTGAAGTGGAATGAAAAAAAATTACAGTGATCGTTTGTAAACATGATTTCCTTTAGTTAATACTCGTAAAATAAGACCCCCCCATTGCAATATGAAATTAAGCGATTCTAATATTTTATAGGGTAGGTATTCCTGAAGATTTTTCTCACGGTCAGTAAAATGATATTGATTATACAGTTTGGGCTTTCGAAATCCGGCAGCTTTTGGATCTGAGGCTTACCAGACTAGTTCGCTTCCTTTATTGGTCACCGATTCAGCATCCGTCATTTACTGGATAACTAGAACCCTTATAGTAGAGAAATGGTGGCCGATGACAGATATCGGAATTGAAAAGCTCAACCTCTGATGACTTCATCTTGCGCGGCAGGTGTTCCCGGACGAGTTCCACCTGCAGACGCTGGGGCCGTTTTTGCAGGCGTGCGCCGAGTTGCACGATGATGTCAACGTCAAGAGCATCATCAGCAGCCTCATCGACAGGCTGGCGGCCTTTGGCAACAAGGAGGACGGCGACGGCATCCCTCCTGAGATAAAATTGTTCGAGATTTTCTCTCAGCACATCTCCTCTGTCATTAAGGTTGGTGGCTGAACTTCTCTCGGCCAGTTTAGCTATGACGAGAAGTAATTATTGGAGACATAATGAGATAGTTTATTAATTTAGGAAAATTTTCTCATTGCGATTCTGACAGGATTCTCGAGCTAGTCCTATGACTTAAAACGCGAGCAAATTTACCATGTAAATTGAAATGAACTTGAAGTAGAAAATGAACTTTAAACTGAAACCGAGTCTCGCTGAAGAATTAAGCTAAATATGGCAACGAATATGTCGCCACTTGTACGGTCACCAACGTACTGACAGTACTAATAATAATGCGAGTTCTACAACCTAACCCTGATTAATGAGTTGGTACTGGTTCAATTGTCTATACGTCCGTACATGTGGGAGTTCATAATGTAAAGCCTACCTGTAATAGAATATTTGAATATAAATTTCATGCATTGAATATTTGCTCATCTAAATAAACTAAGTTACTAGCCCCTGAGGCAGTGAAGCTTTTTATTTTATTAGTACTATTCCATTTGAACTTTGACTTGCGTAATAATTTGCTTGAAGTGTATAAATATTTGAGTTTCTGTTCATTTTTGTTCTAGCACTGTTTTTTTTATAATTGTAGGTCATGGTCCATGAAATTTTTAGAAAAAATCAATACACTGAATTCGAAAGTGATCGTGATTTTAAATCATTTTGTTTAATTCGTAATTCTAAAATTTATCATTTTGAGTCACCGCTGTCGTTGGTGGTGTTGCGCTGCCTCACAACATTGTAAACCTGGACATTGCAGTCTCGCCCCGACCTGCCTCTAGAAGACATGGTCAGCTTGCAAGTGTCGCTCGTGAACCTGGCGCAGCAGTGCTACAGCAACAGGATCGACCTCGTGGACACCGTTCTGGCCAACACCCTCCACATCCTCTCGGACAATCTCAAGATTACCAAGTGAGTCGCTCATATTTGTAGCTTTGAACGGGTTGGACGGAAAGTGTTTTCTGGCAGTACCATTCGTTCTCGTATTCATTTTTATTGCACCTGCATGATCCCTAATTGAGTCGCTTGTTTTTGTATCTTTGAACGGGTTGGACGGTAAGTGCTCTCTGAAAATACTTTTTATGTGGTGTAAATTTTTTATAGTTCTGACGAGATTCGTAAATTAGTGACTCGTTTCTGTACAATATGACTGATCACTGGATGGAGGTTATGGATTTATTTGTCGAGTGAATGTGTTACCACCATACTTTTACAAAAAGAGTGACGAGTTTTGTACCTTTTGTTTACATGTATCTGCGGAAAACTGTGTTTACCCATTCAGGATATAGTTGTTTTTCACTCTCAATTTGCCCTTTACCATCCACGATTTACTCATTTTTGAGCCACTATCTTTAGGTAAACCTTGTATAATAATCAATAGTGCATCCATCGTGGCGGCTTTCCTTCTCATCATACAAAGAATCTATGTACAGGAACATTTGTTCTGTGGGACGTGTTCCCGGTTCTTTCGCTCTCGCCTCCCAAACTCCTCATGTCAGGGGCACGATTTCCGCCAGCATTTTGTGTTGAGCATTTCTCGAGACTCGATTATTCGTACTACGATGCCTGAATTATTGCTAGGTTACCTGAGTTTTAGCTAGGCATTTGGGACTTGTATCTTTCGTGCCCACTTTGCTTTATCTATTTTCATATTTTTTTCTCTGATTAGTATTTTTTTTTTTTGCCTGCTTAACTTGTTTTTGTGCCCTGGGAATCATGTGTGTGAACACGCCTTTGCATAGATTCCACATTTTTTGAAGTCCATAATAAATGAGTCCTTTTTGCTCTCTATGTATCACATTTAATGAACGTGGGTAGGGAGCTTTAAACTGTCTACTAATCTATTCTAACTCTCCCTGAATCTCTAGCTTATGACTGCAGCTATGAAAAAAGTGGATTTTTAATTTCTCTACACTTCCCAGGATTCATTCTGGTTCGCCTCTCGGCAAAGAACTGTCCCGTCTTCTTCGCCTGCCCGCCACCAACTACAATGACCTACTGGTGCTGCTGCAGCTCCAACATTTCTTGCCGCTGCTGCAGCTGCTCGACTTCCAGGGCCGCAACGCCATGAGCTCGTTCCTGCTCAACAACGCTCTCGACAGCGGTACTCGTGTTCCCACGCCAGAGCAAGTAAGACTTCACCGAGTCTTCCATTTACTCGTACGTGTCCAAACGCTCAATATGCTCCTATTCTATGTAAAAGTCTTGCGACTTGATTGTCATAGGCTGTTCAGCGTTTCCCTTAAGGTTTGTTAATTAACTTAAACAGCGCTCAATATTTATTTGACTAAGTTGCTCAAATGCTTCCGATCCAATGTACACTGTGACAAAAAATATGCTTGGATGATATGGACTGTTCTGTATTCTCATCGTTTGGACTCGTTAAGGTTCATTATAGTTGTTATTTGGTTTGTAACACAATAGCTGTTTATGGTATATGTTTTCCTCCCGTCTGGGGGCGTAGGACAAGTCATAGGCAATAGGGTAAGGTCAAGGTTTCTCTATCTTATGCTATGGAGACTCGTGTTCCCAGGGGGAGACTGTTGAGTTTCCGCAGCTCGAGCTAGGCTTTCGAGACTTCTATCATTCGTGCCCACGTTGCTTCTTTCCATTTTCTTGCCTTATTTGCTGATTATTCTCTTTTCTTCCTCTTCTTCTGGAGGAAATTCTTTGTAGAATTCTTTAGACACGCCTGTGCAATAGATTCTAAGTTTTCTAAAATTCATATTAAATGGTCCCTTCTCTTTGCTCTCCTAAGATCACATTTTATGTGGCTAAGGAGCTTCAAACTAACTAATAGTCTGATCTTTGTTTTCCCGTTTTCCTTTCTGATTTTTTTCTAGGCTTCCCGACCAATGATGTCGTAACCTCTCGTGGTACTTCTTCGTGTCTAATTTGCATATATTTTATCGTGATAATTCTACTTGAGAATTTCAATCTTATTCTTGGAGCCCAACTCTGAACTCTTTCCCTCGTATGCCTAGATTATCTAACCAAAAATAATTTTGAATTGAAATCCCTAAGTTTTACTCCACAATCTCAAACAAAAAGTTATCGAGTGTCCTGTGGACAGAGCACACTTGGCAACTCCTGAAGCCTGTGATGCTTAAATCAAGACTAAATTTTAAACTGCACCCAACTGAACTACCGTACGAGTAGGTTCACAAATTAAATAACTTATCAGAAGTATGAATATGAAATCGAGTCCATTAGGGCCCGGTCCACCCTTTCTTTTTCAATATCTATTATTCATGCTAGCTGTCCCAACTGTTCGTTTTGAACAGTCACGCATGACTATACCCAGACCATCGCAGTCACTTCTCCAATACACATAATGTGCTCAGAGGTACAATTATACCTAAGAGGTAGAAATTTGTCTGGCGTGAAGGAGATTCCAGAAGTTACTCCAAAAAATCTGGGCGTACAGTACTACTCGGAATTGCTCTCTGTCTCGGCAGGAGATATGGGCTACGGAAATATAGTGCGGCTCAAGCTGAGGAGCCCGTTGCCCAAAGAATAGAATGCTGGGGTGGACATAAGGATGTAAGAATGAGCCCTTGTTTGAAGTGGTCGTCGTATTGGTTACAGTTATTAACTATTAGAAATTTTAGTCTTTAAATATCCTGTATAGTGAATTATTACCAGTGAAATTTATATTTGGAGCCGGGAAAGGAGCTACGATTTTAAAGCTGATGGTTTTAACTCCAGCTCCAATCCAGTGAAGTATCCCAGCTCTGGCAGCTCAGGCTCCATATCTTTGGTCACAACTTACCAATACTTAGAGCATTGTGTCAGCTGCTTGCTGACACTGAATTCATACTCACCAGCCTGAGGGCGTCCCCTCAGGGTGCATGAGATAGGCAACAGGGTTAGCTTTGTTAGGCTTGTCTATCGGCTGCAATGGGGAATGGTGACCACAGGAAAGCACTGTCGAGTTACCTCAGCTGCTCATAATCCTTCGGGGCTTCTGTTTTTCATATCCACTTTATTTTTTTCAATTTTCACAACTTCTTCAATATCCCTTGCTTTGTCTTTTCTTTCTTCCTTTTCGTTCTTAAGTCATTGTTTATGCGCACGGGGATTCAGTGTGAGAATACACATTGTGCATAGATTCTCGATTTTCTACCATTCATCTTAAATGGTCCCTTCTTGTTCAGTGCGACATAGTCTGTTTCTCTAAGTATGATTGCTGTTATATCATCTTGGTCAAAAATTCGGTGGGTAAAATCGAAATGATAATAACAAGTCAGAGGGCTTTTGAAATATATGTCATACAGTCACGCACCAGATATATGAGTTGGGAGACTTGGCAGCACATAAAATTAAGCAATTCAATCACCACTGCAAAATATATTTAATTCAATCATGTGCTATTGGTTGCTTCCTTTTACGTGAATTTCCTAGCGTTGTACGATTTGACGAATCTCTACATCGGGACGAGGGTCTATATTTAAATTCGAAACATAGAGGAATGCTGTGATATTCAAGCATTATGCCTAAAAACCAACTACTTTTTTACCCGTTCCAGTAAGTAATTGGCTTCCTTACGTTAGATGAAATTAGAGCAGCTTCTAACGGTGATGCGGCTGTCCAGGTTGACGGGGTGCTGGAGTTGTGCGCCTCACTGGTGCGTGATGCAGACGACCAGCCGCTCAGCCAGCCTGACCCTGATGATCTGGCGGAAGAGCAACTACTTCTGGCTAGGTCTGTCTGGTCCTCGTGTGTCGTGAACTACGTGCGCTGTGGCACAGGATTTTTGTTCCTGGCATCTAAGTGTTATTTCTTTATTCATTTTATTGCTGAACAGTAGTTCAGTAAAACTGTAGTAAAACAGTAGTGAATACCCATTATTCCTCGACAACTTGGCTTTTTTGCTGTATTTGTATTAGATGTATGACTGGTGTGATGTAGAAGAAAGACGTTCGAAAATTCGTTGACCTGACCACGAAAGCCAATTTATAGCTTTGAAATTATTATTTTCATTTTGTTTAGTTACAATGAAATTAGAACTTATGTCTTTAACCCTGGAACACAGATAAATTGAAACATTGTTACATGGTGACATTTGTGCCTCTAACATTCTTCCTTGGTAAGAAAACCGTCTCAGATTCCTGTTGTGATGCCGTTGCATTTTCATAGCAAAGTCTCTAATAAAATAGCCTTGAGAAAAGTGGTCGGTTTTTTGTTAGAAAATTATATTGCTATTAAACGAAGAAGATGCAGAGATCTCGCTTCTGAAATCTTATCTTTAAGCTTAAAAGTGTAAGACCTACTCGCGTCTATTCCTTAGCACTTATGCACGAGTTGTTCCGATAGCGCAAAGATTCTGTACTGTACACGTATGGGTATCGAAATAAAGAAACTTCCATAATGAAAGAAACTTCGTTTAAGTATAACTGATATTTAATAACGATGCATTCAGTGCCATATGTAGCACTACTCTAAAGGACGAGCGACCTTAGTTTACCGCTACCACAACTGACACTAACGGTTTATAACAGCTGTTTCTACACTTACTCGAGGCTCATACTTCGCCTACATTTACTATGTCTTCAGGTAAGGTTTAGTATTTTATTTTATAAATGAACGATCATTGTTAATTGGGCAGATTTAAAGTTGTACCAATATATTTATTTCAACAAGTCTTGTGAGGATTTTTTAGCTTGGATATTTTGGTTATAAAATATGTGGCGGCACTTCCGTACCATGAAGAAAGCAGTAGGTTCTCTTAATCGAATTTGTCATCCATTGTTGGCCACATCTTTTTTATTTCACCCTTATTTATTATACTCATATGGTTAGCAAAATAACTGAAAATTTTAGGGCAAAATCGGTCGTCTGTTCAGACTACTTTGAAGTGATTGTGATATATATTTTAATCGATGATGAACAGGCAATAATTCTTTTCCAAAATATTTTTCTTCTGGGTAGAGACCAAATTTCTGTCACTGAGCGTATCTCAAAAAACTTTTTATTTATCTTTGAAAAGCGCCCTGAACTTCGTATACAAATACTTCCTGCTTTCGTAATGCTGTGAATTATGTTGCTCACAAGATGCGGTGTTGTGCAGGCTGGTACATCAGTTCCAGGGCGCCACCAACGACCTCCAGTATCTCATCTTGCAGACCACTCGCAAACACCTGGAGGCGGGGGGGCCAAAGCGCATCATCCACACGCTGCCCACACTCGTATTCCAAGCCTACAAACTTGCCCATGCCTATTTCAGGAGCAAAGATCAGGTGACTTAGACGCGCGCTTTTACTTCGAGTTCTTCTAAGGAGCCTTAAACTAATTAACTAGTAATAATTTTACTTCGAGTCCTCCTAGGGAACAAACTAATTAACTAGTAACAATTTTACTTCGAGTCCTCCTAGGGAACCTCAAACTAATTAATTAGTAACAATTTTACTTCGAGTCCTCCTAGGGAGTCTTAAACTAATTAACTAGTAATAATTTTATTCGAGCGCATTTTTGTGTGCAGCGCAGTTCTCGTTCATGAGTGAACGGCAATGAATTTAGTGTACGTGGTTATGTCTGGTCTGAAAGTGTCATTTCTTTTTCAAAATTTCGTATTTTAAGCATTTGAAACTTTGAACCTAGCTTGTAGGATGCGTTTAGTATGGTGAACGTAATGCATTCTTATATATTCCTATCTATGGCGGAACTTCTAATATGAGGCATGCACGTAGCTTTTAAATTAGGTATTTTTTTAGTATTATAATTATTATGGTGATATTGATTTATTATTTTATCCAATATTAGTACCTAAGTGCGGCCGTTTAGGAGTGAACGGGCATAAGCATTTATTACTGAAAAACTAGAATTTTTCTCAGGCTGGAGTGTAATTTAGGCCCACTATCGATTAGTGATACGACGAGTTGAAATGATTTAGTCGTGTAAACTCTCCTAATTTGACGGAAGCTAAATTTGTATTGATTAGACCCCTCAGATGGCATAGGATAGGCGGTAGGGTAAGTTGTTTGTGTATCCTAAGGGGACTGGTGACTCGAGGGGAGCCTTGCTAGGTTACCTCAGCTGTAGATGAGCCTTCCGAGACTTTTGTCTTTCGTGCCTACTTTGCTTTTTCCAGTTTTCATACCTTCTTCTCTATAAATTCTTTATCATTTCTTCCTTTTTCTTCTTAACCTGCAGTTTTTATGTACCAGGAATCCAGTATGGAAACACACATGTGTATAGATTCTACGTTTTCTGAAGTCCATACTAATTGGTCTTTTGCTCTCTTGGATCGCATTTCAGGTGAATAGAGAGCTTTAAACTAGCTTGGAATAAATTTGCCTTCAAATTATTGTTGTAGAGTAGAAAATTTTTCCATAAAAATAACTCTGAGGATCTTTTGGTTTGCATTTTCTCAAAGGATGAAAAGTGGGGAAAGAAAGTCCACAAGATCTTCCAGTTTTGCCACACGACCATCGCAGCTCTGGTGAAGGCAGAGTTCAGCGAGTTGCCCCTGAGACTTTACCTTCAAGGGGCCTTGGCGGCTGACATCATCGAGTTCCCAGGGCACGATACGGTCGCGTATGAATTCATGTCTCAGGTGAGGGTGCGGGCATTTAGTTTTGGGCTACAATACTATTGCATGTAAATTCATGTCTCAGGTGAGGGTGCGAGTATTTAGTTTTGGGCTACACAATACTGTTGGATATGAATCCATGTCGCAGGTGAGGGGGCGGGTATTTAGTTTCGGAACTCAATTCCGTTGCGTATAAATTCATGCGACATTTTTTTTGCAGCAACTATCATGAATGAGATTCTCGTATAGAATAC
>VOMN01007554.1:0-11642 GCA_014899125.1 Orchestia grillus
CCTTGCCTGCCTGCATTTCGTACGTAATCCTCCTCACGAGGTAATTCTTGAAGTTCCTCGCAACCCTCGTAAAATAAGAGTAATCAGAATTAAACATCTATATCCTGCAGAAATATTTTATGACGTCATAGAATAGAGGTTGAAAGCGTACCTTGAAATTCATATTACAGTGATTTAGACGCTCTTAATTTTCTTCCATGTGTTTTGCATGCAGGTATTTGACGTGGTTCAGTGCACGTTAACTCTCGTTTTTCTGAAGAGCAGCACCTTGGTGGGTACGACTGCACACGGTCGTTGCGTGAGCACTTCACACCCTGAATAAACGCAGCCTGAATATATACAGAATTTCTAGGCAGCGAGCCCAACTCCGAGACCTTAAACTGTTGTTTCGAGTCTTTATTTGACTTTTTCCAGTGAGTTTAGTTCGGAGTCCGAGTTATTGAGTCCGAGTTCTCTTCAGAAGTTGGTCGGAAAATCTTCACGAAGGCTGAGAAGCTTCCTTGGGATCAGTTTCTGAAAATGAATTGTTTTCTTGCTTCTCATGAGCATTTAAAAATACGCTTTTCTGTTCAAATTATGCGTGAATACTGCGCAGTAGGTGGTGGAAGAGGCACTCAGACGACAGATTAAGAAGCAAAATAAATATTGAAGAAGCACTTTCTATGTTTCATTCCGTACAAAAACAGTGATTGAAACACAGCTTCAAAGTAAAATGTACAAGTTGTCGAAGTTCTTAGACAGCCATCATCGTGTGGGGAAAAAACGGCGTTGGAACGCTGCCAGGAATACTTTTATCTAGGCTCAATGGCTCAAGGATCGTAAACAATCCCACGTGCTCTAATGGACTTCACATTACAAACAATGCAATGACAAATAGAAAGTCGAGATTCCACTCGGTATGCTGGTGTGGTATAACAGCCACAACGAGAAGCCCTACATTGTCTTCACGGCCTAAAAAGGCTTGAAATCTCCCTTAAAGTTATCAAACGGAAGTCAACTAGCGCATCATGGTATACTTTTGCAGTAAATCCTGCCTTGATATTCCTGTTCTTTTCCCAATCGTCAACTGTGTGTATGCACGGAAAGTTGGTATCAATGTCCCTGTCTCTACATAGACTATAATACCCTTTCACAGCATTATTAAATGCTCTGGTAATGTAACTTAATTACCGTAAATGAAACTCATACGAGGAAACATTGATATTTCCACTGGTTTGCTTCTGTGATTCTCGTGACTTGCGACCTAAAATTTTCCCGAAAATTGACAATTGTTAAAAATTTCAACTGCTTTGAACAGCTACTTAGAATTTTTTGTTCTTATAGAATTTTGAAAAAATTAATGGTATTATTTGAACATTGTGTGATCCGTTAGGTTTGAAAACTTTAATGTAGTTCAAAATAAACCTGTTAAGAATACGGCTATTTTTGGATCAGTTCCCTAGCGCGAACGACAAGTAGTAACAATGAAACGGATAAACCAGACATACACCAGTTTCAGTTCTAAATTAACTGCAAATGCAGGTAAAAAAGAGTAAAATTATAGGAGCGGTGTAAGCGGTGTTGTATAACAGACTTGCATCCGTGATTAGTCTACAATTGCAACAGAAATGAAAATTTTCTTTACTCATTTTGCATTCCGGTCGTTGAAGAACAGAAAAGTATGAGAAAAAGTTTAGCGCATGTCGTCGAATGAAAAGTACTGCCTGGCGTGCGAGATCCTTCTGTTTGTCATGACATGTCGGAACATTTTTTAGCGCATGTCATCCGAGATGATCAGGCAGGTTTGTTTTCTACTGCACTTTTTTTTTTACAACCAACTCGCAAATCTTTGTGCATTTATTTCAAACTTTCGCACAATTTCTCTTAGGAAACGGTAGAATTTATATTGTTTGCTTCGAAGTACTGTAGAAACCCCGAACTGTAGAAACCACGAACTGTAGAAACCACGAACTGTAGAAACCACGTACTGTAGAAACCACGTACTGTAGAAACCACGTACTGTAGAAACCACGCACCGCAGAACTCCATACTTTTTCGTAGAATCTCCTTAACGCTCGTCCGAGCAGCGATTCAATTAAAAAACAATTTCGAGCGCCAATATAAATCCCTTGAATGGACAAGTCGAATAAATGCGATACCACACGACACTCGCGGTTGGAGCGCGGAGTGCACGATGGTGTGCAGCTATTCCCGGGTTCTTTCCCCTGCGCTGGGTGAGCCGTGAACCCGTGTGATCACACACTGGCCGGGGCAGCCTCGAGACCAGTTACCAACTTTCTTGAGTCAGCTTTTGTAAACAAATTGCTCTGGTCTTATTTGAGTGAAATGTTGTTCTCTATTTTTCTCGAATATCATGAGTATTGTCTCAGTGGGGAGGTGCGAAATGCGTATGTTCAATAAACATCATTGAGGACTCTTCCTCCAGCACGCACAAGACCGTCTGGTGACCATATTCTTTGTGATGTACCGTAACTATGCGTTTGCATTTAGCCACGTAACATGAACATATTCTGCACATAAAAACTAACTTTGTATTTAACAAGCCCTATGCAACGTGTGGTTTATTTGTACGGGTAACGTGCAAACAAACCTCGTGTTTAACGAGTTCTACGAGTACGGTTCCAGGAGACTGGTGGTTATTCTTTCTGAGTGCAAAATGTTTAATATATTTTTCCCGATCCAATTCATTTGAATAGCTAACGTCACAAACATTTTTTTTGCAGTGCACAAATTTATTGTGCGTGTGCACACAAGACTACGTGTGTTCTTACTTACATATGCTGCCTTCCGAAGTGGAATGACCTGATGTACATATCATAATGTAACAAACGTATCGTAATAAACATATCGTCATGTATCATCCATGGCCCAAATTTTTAAAGGGGGTCTCAAAATGTACAATTTAGTTTGCATTTTTCATGGATACATTTTTTAGTATCTTCAAATCCTATTTAACATTTTTCGCAGAACTTTTTTACAGTTTTTGCATTTTTAAATTTATTTCATTAGTATTCAATGCATCTTAGTCACACGTATAGCTGAGCCCAAACTAGTCTAATACAAGCGTGTCGTTGTACAACTAATAATAATAATAATATTGTTAACCTCATATGATAAACGTGTATGTATCAAAACGATTCGTACCGACACGAAAGAAAATCTAGCAAATGAATTGTAATACAATATATTAAATGTACATACTCGTATACATATTTTCAAATAATTACTCCACTACGCTTAGATTCTCTGCGAAATCAGTCATTTCCTTGTCATTTTATACAATTGAATTTATGAGCTCGATGGTCTACGCGTGCGGTGCCCAAGACAACATAACTCGACACCTTGCATTCATGAACCCTTGTTGTGCCTGAGATAAGGGACAGCTCTTTCCCTATCTTCTGAGTAGAATGTCACGATAAAATATCGAAATAAATGCAGAAACTGCTGTAAAAATTATATAAATCCTTTTCACTAATGTGTCAGCTTTAATTAAATATATGTTGCTCAAATTTAGGTGATCGCCTGAGGATGTTCTTAATCATTTTTGAAATTACATTCGACAATTATTTCTTGAACAACTCTAAAAAAAAATCCATCTTATTCAGTTAATTGGCTATTCATTTATGCAAATTTGCGCTGCGTACATAGGGTGTAAATTAGTTTTATTTACTCTCAGGGAGACAAACGAGTCAAAAGCTTAAATTTATGGGTCGTGCCTCTGTCGCACTATTTGGGTCAAGGATGCAACACGAATTGCTTTCGTTCTTCAAATTTTACTGTCAGTCTCTCAGTTACATTTCGTCCTTTAAATTTTGCTGTTAGTGTCTCAGTTACATTCCGTCCTTTAAATTTTACTGTCAGTCTCTCAGTTGCATTCCGTCCTTTAAATGTTACTGTCAGTTTCTCAGTTACATTCCGCTCTTTAAATTTTACTGTCAGTCTCTCAGTTGCATTCCGTCCTTTAAATTTTACTGTCAGTCTCTCAGTTTCATCGAGCTGACATTTCCGAATCGATTTGAGTAGAAGTTAACTTAGACTTGAGAAACCGCCGAAGTGTTCGTAAGAACGATCAAAAATTAAGAATTAATTTCACCAATTTTGCATACAACTGCTCCATGAAATGAGGTGGATCAGTAGATGCCTTTCGGTTACGTGTACCATTGTGGATAACTCTGCATATGTACACATAGATGTCAATTTTTATGAATGTTTTTCGCGATGCAAAAGGAAAAACGAAAAATATTTTTCTCTAGCACTAATGTGGCCGAGGTCTTTTGTTTCATGAGATAATTTTTAGATAAAATATCTTCATAAATCAGCTAGAGCGTGATACCAGTAATTGAACATCTGTTAAAATGAAATATCGGAAGATATAAACTGCATTCCATGAGAAGTAATTACACCGTTAATAAATTTCATCGGAACATCTGTTCGTGAGCTGAAATGAACCTTATCGTCAATTCAGCAACGGGTCTAATCAATTTACATATTTTATGGAAGCATCGGCGTTGCAAAACATTTTTGTTTCGAATCAAATCGTAGTTTTTTTAAATTAACTGTTCAGAGGCCTGAGCGAGCTTTGCCTTGGGATGAAAAGTACATATCCTTAACACTTTCGCTCCCACATGACACACATACGTGCGTCATGTGGTATCTTGCTGCATTCAACTTTATTATTTGCTACTTCCTATGTATTTGCTATGTCATTTGCCCCTATGTTTAATTGCTATAGCTTTTGCCCCTGGCGCGCATGTGCGTCTTCGTTGATTATGCAGGGACTACAAGTGTTTCCTCTTTGTAGGACCTCCACGATAAGAAAATTTTTAATTTAAATACTTATAAAAACAATTCCCTTCGATCAGCGACTCGAGGTGACAGAGTTGAAAAATTGTCTAGACAAATACAGATAGTTTGGAACATGGTTTATTAGTGAAAAGGTTTGTGATGTCTAGTGAAACCGTACTAAGAATTCATGTGCACACTGCTTTGGGCATGTATTTCCTGGAGCAATAATTGATCTAATAAACAGGTCTAATGAACACTAATTACGGTTAATGATGAACTCTGACCGTCAGGAACTGGCAGGAAGTTAGTCACCTCTGCCTATCCACAATGGAATTTTACCAACAAATATAGAAAACCGGAAACATAGA
This sequence comes from Orchestia grillus, assembly GCA_014899125.1. NCBI lineage: Eukaryota > Metazoa > Arthropoda > Malacostraca > Amphipoda > Talitridae > Orchestia > Orchestia grillus. The sequence goes on from VOMN01007554.1 coordinate 5,154, forward strand.
TGGGCAATTTCATAAGTGTGATGATATTGTTGTGCAACCTTTTGAGGGAAGAAATATAAGGATATTCACGTCCAAAATATAAAGGCCTCGATTTTGAAGAAATACATAACGTTTTTCTCGACTCTGTATGGAGTTGTGTTATGTATGATGGTGTTTCAGCTTTTATTTCGACTATTTTATATGGACTATTTTATAGCCTGTGTTAAGAATGTGTACATCAACACGCGAATCGTTTATGAAGACAGAATCGTTCGTTTTCATTTCTCTGCGAAAAATCTCTAAAAATTCTATAAAGATCAGACTATGGATCGATCAGTGACGTAGAATAACTTGTGGCTAGACAACAAGTACATAATTATAAATACATCTTATAAATACGTCATATAAATGCATCACAATTCGAACTATGTGCCCTGTTTCTACATCATTATTATTTTAATTTCTATTTTTAGAAGCTAAATTCTATTTGCAAGTATTTCAAAACGCACGTTGGCGCTCTGACGACCTTGGTATGTCATGTGGGGAATGGAAAACTTGGGGACTCGGAAATGGGCTGCCGGGCAGACCACGATGCGCATAGGCCACCTCATACTCTCCTGAACCTCAACGCACTTCCGCGGCGGCTGCCGCGACCGCCGTGGCATTCCCGTCGCGCTTTGAGATTCAGAAATGCACAAGATGAATTACTTTTTGTGTTGTAGCTCATTCACTGTTCCTGAGTTTTTGATAACTTTGTGTTGCATTGTTTCTTTTCTATGATTGCAGTGTTTTGATAATGATTGGAGTGTTGATATGAAATTTTATGGATATGAAATCATATAATTTAAACTTAACTGTGTGTTTCTATCTATATTGTTTGCAGAAAAATGACAATTTGGAAGTATTTAATGTTATGCGACAATGTTATACATAGTCAAACTTTAAAGCACGTTAGTAGCACCTTAATTTTCTTTTCATATCTGGAATGCACACTATTTTAAGAATAGGAGGAGTTAAAAATAAGTATAAACATTTAATTCTTTGGCTCCCGAGGTTTCATTTTTGATTCTACAAAGATACTTTTGGCCTGATTTCGTGACAGCCAGGAGGCTGATAGGGTGTGTTGAGCGGGTAAATCGTGAATACAATTCTCCTACTTTGTACAATTAATAGTCCCGTAGTTTATAGTCCTGTTCTTCCAAAATGTCTGGAGGCCACCGATTCATCGGATACTTGTTTGAGTAAGAGTTGAAGACATTTTTTAATCCTGTCTCGGGTTCTTTCAAATTTTAATGCATGCTCCTTTTTACAAATTAAAATTTGTATCAGATTGAATTTATTTCAATTAACTTTCATTAGAAATTAAGGCCTGAAGGGCAGGTATTTTAGTACACAACTCATAGATCAACATGGTGCACTGAAGGGCTCAAAAACAACAGGTATGAATACAGATCACGAGAAAATAAAATAGAACATTTTTCGATTGGCTACCGTCAACAATACATTACCACAGATACCTGATCTCCAATTCGTTACCCAGTCATCCTTAGAAAACGAATTGTGTGTGAGGATAAAAACTCGAGAGTTAATTTGGGCGAGATGCTCGCTAGTCCAGGAGATGCAGCCGCACCACGCCTCCACTTCGTGTGTACGTAAACGATCGTTGTAGAGTGGAAGACCTAAGCAGCGCGTTCTTATTTCCAGTGCGTCAGGGTACAGCGCAGGTACGATGTTCATATTGCGTGAAGTTCAACTTAAAAGTTGTGGGCTGTTGTTTTTTCAATAAACTCGATGAGTAGTTTATGCTGAGAATTTAACAAAACGGTACTTGTTCAGTTAAAACTTAACTAAACAGTACTTGTACAGCTAAAATTTAACTGAACGGTACTTGTACAGCTAAAATTTAACTAAGCGGTACTTGTATAGCTAAAATAACTCGAAGTCTATTAGACAGACATCACGGTCAATCCGCCTGCTTAACACAACACTTGTTCATAACGAGAAATTGGCTTATTGCTTCCGGAGCCGTGGTGGTGGTGGTGGTGGTCAGGCCTTCTAACAGCAGACATTTCTGAGGTCATTATGGAATGCCCCACCTTCCCGGAACCGAGGGAGAAATCGTCAACCGCAGGATGTTTGCTCTCGGTGACGAGACTGGGGATGATTCTCTTAGAAATGCTGTCAAGTTTACTCCATTCTGATTTTTTGTTAGGGTTTGCCCCCTTTATTGGGATTCCCATGCGCGAGATCTGTTCACAACAGTTGACGTTAGTTAGAACTCGTTGAATTCATGAATTTTTCGAAGTAAAGTCGATGTCACCAGCCATGGTTTGCTAATTTGATATTGATTTGAATTTTTGTACCCAAGTCTAGTTCCTCGTGTGATGGAAATGTGACCTATAGTTTACTACAGTCAATGATTTGGTGAACTAATTGCATAGTTTTCATTCGTCATAATGAGCCACCCACCGTATGACATCTCTTCAGGCTACGTAAGAGCGTCCGAGATTTTTACTTCGTCAACTAAAAGCCGCCATTTTCGTTTCAGCTGAAGCTCACGGGAAAAATATCGCGAGAAAATCCGTCACTTCTGAAATGAATAATATATTCAAAATTCACTGAGTGCATCGACAGAAGACTCTTTCTGTCGATTTTGGCAATGTGGAACATGAACTTCTTATCGGTTAATTCAGCAAAGTTCCTTTTTGGATTTCCAGGCTTCCAGCTCTGATGTAATGGCTCACTAAAACGATGTTCACAAACCTTTTTTGTTTAGTTTATTTTCCCTTTGTTGAGGTTCAAGCGACCACATTTTTTATATTTCTCTCAAAGTTAATGCCAGGGTGACACTCGCTGCCTGAAACGGCAGCATTGAGTCTTGCTTGAATTACGTCTTGAAGAATTTTACAGCGAGTGACTCGACTTCTTGTCAAGCACGGATTGTCCTCAAATAAATGTTTATGTTGAATATTGTACATGCCACATAAAACAACAGCTCAATAAGTTAATGTCTTGAGGGTGACATTTAAACGTTAATTATTATTAGTTCATTAATACTACAAATTTTTGAAGCGAGAATGCTGTATCTTCTTATTTTTCAACCAAAAATCTATAGTCCTTCATTTTATTATAAAACTAGAGGCTCCTTCGCGGGCACAGAACTGCATTGATCCCTTACTAAGAAAGCGTCCATAGCCAGTGATAAATATACTAAAGAGTGTGGTGCAAATAATATTTGAAATAAAGTAGCGTTACGAATGCTTCTCTCAGATATTGTAAAATGTAAATCTATTTCACGAATTATTGCATGATACATATATGCTTTCGAAGAAATTAATTAGTGCTAATAAATTGTTTTTTCATGTTTTTAATTTTCTGGAAATTTTTTCAAGGAACTTCGCTGCCTCGAATCGGAACTTTTTAAACTGAACACAGAATTGGAAATGTACTTTAGAGGCTAGCGAGCACAATTTGCTTTTAAGACATGCTCTAGTTGAATTAATATTTCAACTCTCGGAAGCTGATAATAGTGATAATTTGTGAAAAGAAAATAATTAATTTGGGCGACTTTAGACTACCTATGTCATAATAAAAGATATTCATGTCCCTTACTGGCATAGTTAAAAGAATATTCATATAGGCACTGCTAGTGTTATAAACACCTGCAACTTTTACAATATGTTAATATGTATTTGTATGCATACATACGCGCACTCTAGTGTACTGTGTTCGCATGTACGTACACTAGTACATATCAATTCTATTCAGAACTTGTCAGCGTAACGAGATGAGGCTTCCCTGAGGGCGACGCCGAGCAGTTGGAGCTTCGACTGAAATTCTCGTTCACAATCCGAGATTGAGTATCCAGGAAACTGTCAAAATATAATACGAGTACGCTTATATGAGTACGCTTATATGAGTACGCTTATATGAGTACGCTAACACGAGTACGCTAACACGAGTACGCTAACACGAGTACGCTAACACGAGTGCGCTCCCCTCAGTACGGCCGATCCTACTGCAGACGCTATATTTTGTTCTCGGCCATCGGTTACTCGTGAGACGAATTCGTTTCCAGCTCAAACGCCGCTGCTTAAATGTTTACTAGTGGACGCGCTCCACCCAAAATAGCGGGACAAATGATGTTCAATTGTTAAGATGCCCTCTTATTTACGGTAACTCTGACATGAGATATTGTTATTTTTAGCATCACTGATACGGACTGCCTTATCTGACAGTCGCGATATAAGTTCTATGAAATCCTCAAGATTCCTACCTAATTCCTCAAGTCCGTGATGGAAAGACGGACCAACCAACCAAGCAAGAAACAACTGTTTATTAGTATATAGTGGGGTCACAAATCGCTGTACTTCATCTTGTTTTTCTGCTACTGTATTTCAAAAACACATTTAATCGCCAATTAGGTAGAGTTACTCTTCTTGTGAGATGGATATATTTTGCCCGCGTCTGCCCGTCAGGGGGCACAGGATAGACCATAGGGTTGATTTTGTCTATCGTATGCTGTGGAGACTGGCAAACCCAGAGGAACACTGTTAGGTTACCTCAGCTATTGATAGCCCTTCGGGACTTACGTCTTCCGTTCCCACTTTACTTCTTTCAATTTTTATACATTCTAAGCTATCTCTTTTATGTCTGTTCTTCTTGATTTTTACCTTGCTGTTTGTGTGCGAAGGAGATTCTGCGTGGGAACACACCTCATGTATAGATTCTCCGTTTTCTATGGTCTCCAGAAAACGTTCCCTTCTTTTCGCTTTCTTTGGCTCACATTTCATGGTGACAATAGGCTTAAAGCTAACTAATACAATATAATCTGATCTCGCCTCTGCCAGCGTCATGTTTTTCTGCATAACAACCTAAATTAGAAATATTATTGATAAACGGCAGCACCTGTCGAGCTCCTGTAGATGGGCGACAACGATGCCATATTTTTAATCTTTTTTTAACGCTTGCAAATGGTCTTATTGAAGGCATTTTTCTTTTTTTACGGTTTTCGACTAACCTCATTGGATCGTAACGCCAAGATGTGATAACGTGACACGCATTTTCTTGCCGTGCAGGCGCATGTTCCCGCAGCTGCAGTTCAAGGTCCGGGGCCTCAAGGAACGCGTCCTGTACGCTTTCTCCGTGCGTTTCGAGCAGCTAGACAACCACAGGTGAGCTACCTCCAGTTATTGTTCTCTGGATCACCTTTTCGTCTCAGTGATTCTCTTGAAATTGGGATGGCAGTCACAGTTTAGTGATGAACAATATGATAATTGGCTTTAGAGAAGAGGTGTCTTCCAGACATTTACTTGCACGTTTTTAGGTTACGCTCATTCTGAAAAAAATTGCTTGAAGCCAGTCCAACGCCCAAAACTTCGATTTAATTAAGAAATCCATTACTTGAGAAGAAAAGCTTCAGCACATTCGTTCTAAAAGGTGTTTTCAACATTTCTTCCTTAGGTCAGCGACTCGAGGTGACAGAGTTGAAAAATTGTCTAGACAAATATAGATAGTTTGGGGTATGGTTTATTAGTGATAAGGTTTGTGATGTCTAGTAAAGCCATAAGTCCTAGGATAACAAATCCTTGAATATTTGAAACGTGCGTTGCTTAACGATCTACTGACACTTAAATTTTTGCTGTTCTGACAGTGTATATTGGCGCACATGTAACGGCGATGAGGCTCCTTCTGAACAGAATTTAATTGAACAAAGTGACATCTCCATACAAGGAAATTTGAAATTTCGCCGCTTGAAGAAGTGAGAAAATAATTTTAGACCTGTTTTAAAGCTAGCGAGGGATGCTGAACGTTTCGAAATGACTTCATTGGAAAATTAAAACTGACTTTCGAGTTTTACGTGTACAGTTGAACTTCATATTTACTGACACCACACATTGACGGATGTCGGATGCAGGTGATAAGATCCGTTTTTCTGAATATATATTGATTATCTACAACATTTGATACGATGGTACAGAATAGTCATACGCAGAATATTCACGTTAACAGATAATCTCTCTTTCCAATCATTACGTTAATCAGAGGTTCAACTGCATATTTGGTAAAATAGATCCAATCTCAGTTATTTCCATCCAGGGTTTTGACCTTTCTCTACTGATCGTTTTTCTTCTAATCCTTTCATCAACATCCTCTCATGCTAACTAGCGCACGAACGTACGTATATTCTGTTTGCACTATGATAATACTTGGTACGAGACTGGCTGGATGAGAGGCAGTTTTCTGCCACTCACCAGCCGTTCGAGGAGCTCAGGGTGAGCCGAATCAAGATGATCCCAGACAGAGTTTTTCTCTGACACTGCTGAGAAATAGAGCAATTAATGAAGGCACCTCTAGGCCTCGTCGCCATTACGCACAGCTGAACTGCGGGACCGAGCTGTTAGGGAGGGTGTGTTGCTGAAATCTCTGCTGCATGTGCTTGTGCTCTTGTGCTTGAGCACTTGTGCTTGTGCTCTTGTGCTTGTGCTCTTGTGCTTGTGCTCTTGTGCT
>VOMN01007560.1:0-14104 GCA_014899125.1 Orchestia grillus
GTGGTGCGTCCAGGCAGGTGTGGCCGTGCTGCAGGTGCGATGGAGAGACCTGCGTGACCGTTACCGACCTTCCTCCTGTACCGCAACTGTTTCCTGCCTGGCACCCTAGCTCTAATAACTATACTTTAATTGCTTCAAGTTAGAAGCAGCCAGCCATTCGAGCTACTACTGAGATTAATGGTCTAACATGACAGTTTAGGCATCAGTAACTATAGTATTTAATATTCACGTCAAAGAGAGAGCCCAGTGGGCTTTTAGGCTATCACTTTCCTGCGATGATACCAAAATTCCTTTCGGCCGTAATTTGAAATAGTTTCAATAATCCGCGTGAAAAATTTCGAAAAAAAACACCTACGCTCAGCTAACCAATCGAAGGCGAACACGTGACAGATCACAAGCATCGAAATCTTTTTAGGCCATTCATCAGAAGCAACAGTCTAGAGGAACAAGTTATGTAGCTTTTCCTCCGAGAGCATCCTTGCTGCGACCCCTCCAATAGAGAGGCAGATAATCACCGTTGTTTCCTCTCTGTTCGCGCCCCGGCGGTGGGGTCCTCGACCGGTATCCGCTATTTATTGCTTCTAATGGCATTGTGTCTCTCGCAGAGTCTCACAGCCCATTCACCAATCTCAGACACCTTATATTAACTATCAACTATACGTACATATTCAGTGCAATGTTTAGGAGACGAAATTGTCGCGCTGTTATTTGTTGCTTAATTAGTCATGTCAAAGAACAAGGAAAACAATTTCCCATGGTTCGTTATATTTTTAGGTAAAAGTACTTGCTAGACCAGAGAAGTGTCTTGCTCATTCTAAAATAATTCTCGCAGATCCCCTGTCTCCCTCTCCTGTTTTCCTCACAAGTTTTATCGATCTACGTCTAAACAATTTTACTTTAGCGAAAACGTATCGGACTCCGGCCCTCACATTAACTTTTGATAAACAATCCGATTTTAAAAGCAGTTGCTCGAAGTGCTCCAAAAGTTCATGTGAAGCATTTCTTTACAATTTCATCTACGCAGGTTCAAGGTGGGACTTATGACTTGCTGCTTCTGTTTGACTCTTTGACGAAAACATGCGGAATCTGTCAGCTGTAGACTCAAACCACATGATCAAATTTGCAGGTTTTTTGCGTGGTAAACACGGCTTGTGTATTCTAAAGTAAGAATCCTACTACTTTGGTTGTTATGGACTGCAACATTGAAAATTTAACTGTAAGTAAAGAGCGTGCCGTCGACTCGAGAAGCAGTTCGACTAAATGGTCAGACTCAATCATTGTAGAGTTCTCGAGCGCCTCCTCCCCTCCGAAGTTGCAGGCGGCAGTGAACTCTCCCTCGTTTGACGAAGAAAGTTTCTGGTTTCGTGCGGCCTCTCCGGGTACGGATTATCTCCCAACGCAATAGCCCACCAGTTACTTCTTTATAAATGTACGCGGAGCCCATTTAACTTTGAACCCGACAATAAACTCATAGTGAGCTAAGCCAGCCGGTGGCTGAAAACTGTCAACAGCCATGTCCCCATAACATCTTCTTTATGTGATTACCATTTGTGTGTTTTTTAATCTACTGAGCTTCACAATTTCCAGAAGACTTTCTTATTTTATGACGCTCAGCTACTGTACGTCATTAAAATTTCCATCCTATTGTGAATAAGAATCCTTATCTGAGCCAAAACTTCCGCCTAAGAGCTGCTAAAGAATGTATGAACCGGCTCAGATTTCCAAAAAGAAGCATAATGACGTCCTAGCGCACAATTACGCTCCTCATAATAGATGGCACAAGCTTTGGGGTACCGATCTGTTAAATATGGGCGTTGGAAAGTAACCATTGAAGAATTGGTTGGCAATAGTGTCCTTGTTTATAACATTTGCTCTCGTAGGGAAGCGAAAGAGCACAAAAAATGATATTTTGAAAATAAAATGTGAAGGACTCCGTCAGAAGCTTGAAGGGAATTTATTTATTTAATCCTTACCAGACAACAAAGAAGTTATTCCAGCGAAGATTATTTATAGCAATGCAGGAGAACTCCCCTTCCTGACCTACGTCGAGGACTGTCAAACGCCTAGCGGAACATAATCAAAATTCTCATGGAGTCTATGAGAGAAAACTGCTGGCAGCCCTTGGCTGTGCGGCATACATACAGGCTGACGTGGAATTTTGTTTCTAACAAGACCTGCATAAATCTTGCGCGGTGAATGCGTTCAAAAGATCAATTTAAATTCACAGAAGCATATCCATCACCAACAATACATTACGAGCTAATGAATAGTTGAAAATCACTTAATAAGTAGTCAATTTTTACAAAGATTGAGCGAGCGACGCACTTTCATGAGAATACTGCCTACACTATTTGATCGCGTCTTTCCATATGATTCAATTGTGTCTTCTTCCAGAAAAGCCAACGTGATGACAATTCTGTTTGAACTGTCGCCACCTCTGAGCCACGTAAATCAAATGGAGACGCGCTTACTCCTCTGTTCGCTACACTCTTACGAAGGAAAGTCGCCTGGATTGTAACACATCTCCTGCATTGAGGCCTCGGGGCCCGGCCGACAGGAGGCCGCCACAGCAGCAGCGCGTCGAGCACGCGAGTCACATCAGCGACGCTACGGAAGTTTCGGTCGAAGCGGTTCTTATTAAAAAATATAGTCAATTCAGTATGGATTAGCGGTTAATTTCTATTTATTTTCGGTTTGCAAAGCTTCGGAGCATGTTGTGTACGACAAGACAGTGTAGCCGGACCGTTAAGAAGCATGGACTCCTGTTTTAAAACAAATCACAGAATCGATTTCGAAGACGGATATTCAAAGTTCAAGTTTCATTGAGGACTTTGAGCAAATTTCTGATGAGAAATGCCATACTTCAACTATTTAACAACAAACCCCGCAAACCCGGATTAGCTAATCACTTCTGGCCATTATTTATACAAATATTTCCGTACTTAAAAATCATAATCAGACACCAGTGTTGATTATCTCTTAACCCACATAGGCTAAACAAAAATGAACACATTTTATGAGAAATGTCCGTAATAATTTCTATAATTAAAGTTTCATAAGAATCGGCTTCTTCCCCACCGCCAATGCTAAAAATAAGAATTCGAAAAGAATCATTTTCGAATTAGGGAATTTCATATCGACAGAGTTACGTTAATCGCTTTTGAAATGAAATGCACTCGTTCGTGACTACTGAAAATGAAGCATTAGTTCCATCAACTGGGAAAATATACTGCGCGTGAAATGAAGATCGTATTGCGAGAATGACAATGTCAGGTGAGGACGCGCACACAAGTTTTCAGCTCTTCAGTTTCGCTCAACACCATCTGCTGCTGCCGATGACTTTTCTAAACTGTCTTTCAGCTGCCAGAGGCAAATTGGAATTGAAATCAACTGTACTTTTTCATTTAATTCCAAGCGTGAAAGAGGCCTTGGTGAATTGATGTCCCTCGACAGCCGAGTTATGGCAGCCCGTTACAGCAGCTGCTGCTGCTGGTCACCGTTAAATCCTGCTGAGATGCCATGTATCCTGCCCCCCTCACACATCAGTTTGAATACTGTCCACCGCGTGTGGTCTTTGCTCATCACAAAGTAATTGCATAAGTACATCGAATCGTTAGTCACGAGCAGGAACTCCGTAAGGTTTTCAGCAGCTTCGAGAAATGCAATTCGAGTTGAATGCATCATGCTTAACTCTGTATCGCTGTCAAGAGAAAGTACAGAACCGCACGAGGAAATTATGATATTTTAGAACATATCATTACAGGCAATTCAAACAGTTTTAGTATTTCCTTCTCCAAAGCTAGTTATAATAATGACAATCTGACAAACACAATTTTTACATTATTGATTGCAACTCTCACGTTAAGAGCGGCATTCAGGGGACCAAGAAAAAGATCTTGCAATTTCTTGCGTCATAAAGGCATCGAAGTGTTCATCATCCCTCATTGTTTATATTTTAATTATCGTATAATTTAGATCCCAGCTACTCAATGAACGAAGTTTTCATAACAAAGCACCCGCTCGTGCTCGATCTTCACCACTAAACGACTGCGCCAAGAGTTGTCTAACCTGCACTGTTCCAGCGTTTAGAAATTATCGTAGCGAAAAAATTACTATATCTTGTTTGAAGATCTAACAGGAAAAGGCTTCACCACGCACAATTAAAGCGGTGCACTCCCTATTGTTCTGTGTATGTTAATTTATGTTCCGTTAGAAATGAGCGCTATATCTCAGTTAGACAAGCGGGAGATGCGGCTCTGACCGACTTACTTAACGAGCGACAAGCCTGAGGAAAAAACCTAAGTGCGGAGATTTTCCGTGAATAGCGGCAGATAACGAGGGACGGGATCTTTAATGCACGCAGTTTGTGGAGCAAAAACTACCTTAAAAGGCTCTCAAAACGCATTACAGCTCTCAAGGTTCGCACTCCATATCTAGAGCAGGGCGTATGTCAAGCTCAGAGGCGTCATTATGCAAGAATGCAAAACTTACTACGTAAGAATTAAAAAGAATCTCCAACATAATACGAACAGATGAACGCGGACTCAAGTGGATAAAAAGAATCTCTCTTCATGACACCCGTAATCGATTTAAAAGACCGTGAACGCGCGCAGAGACTATTTCCAGAGGCTGATATTTTCTCTCGAACAAAATGAAAGGTTATGCGACTTTAAACTGTGTTACGCAGTGAGAAATGGGGCGGATCGTTGACCTATTAATGAAAATAGTTTCATTTTAGAAGAACACAGGCACGTATCAAACATTAATTTGTCCGTCAGGCAGCGTATGATTCGTTTGGCTATTGCGCCAAAGCACAAAGTTGATGTATATTATTGCGAAAAATCAAGCCAATGACTCGACGGCCAACCAGAATCAAAATGCGCCGCGTGAAAAAAACGCTACATACAAAATTTATTAGCTCCCTTTCCAATGTTAGGAAGATAATTTATTATTAAATTTTCCTCAAAGGAAGGTTCATGTATGACAAGTCTTCAGTTACAGGTATTGGGATGCAGCACACGTGGCACCAGCGGGTGCGGGCAAGCAAAGTAGCAGTTCCAGTGACGGAGGCGACAAGAGGGCTGCTTTAATAGGCGCTATTGGGGCCGCCTGAACTGTGCAGCTCACCTGGAGTAGGGGCAACAAATTGCTCACAGTCACATCAACACGGCGCTGAAAAATGATCATTAATTGGAATGTCAGACGCAACGCATGGGACAACGCAGACCTAGAACCTCCTAAAGTTAGTTCTTGTGGAGGGTACAGTTTACATGCGCTGGCACCCTGCAGGTTTAATTCTGTGTACAGTGTGTCCGAGCTTGTGAGACGCTAAGATGATTAAAGGTAACCCTTTCCTTCGAGCAAAATATCAAAAAACTTTATAGTAGTTCTTCATAGCCTTCCCCACATTCTCCGATCATGCCTTCGACTGGATACCATACTTCAGCATGACAGCCTGATCGCTCATTGCAAACGCAGGATCGTACAATAATTGTACCGTAAATTTGAAACATTTATTTATCACAAGTAATTTACATCAGATACAGGTTTAGGTTACAATCAAATGAGAAATGACGAAGAACCGGGATCAGAATGTATACCACATGTGGGCCCGAATAAGCTCCAAGGCTTCTATGGCCCACGTGGATAAACGTCCCGTGGATTTTGATTCAATGAAAAGGGTTCAAGCTCCCAAGCCCGACACAATAAATTTATGACTCGCATGTCTTTTATGAACGTGTTTTGGTTTTGAGGATATTAGACAGCATAAAATGAGTCTTTTAAGCCTAGAATTATGGCAGACCCTCTCATATCTCTTTCATTTCTCATTACCTTTAGTAGACGTAATCTATATGTTAAGGTCTCAGATATAAAAACATAATAATTTAGATAGGAATTGATATAAGAATTACCATTCTTGGAATGAGAAAGTAAAGAAAGCTAAAGAGGCTGTACTGAAGTACTTCAAAGTCGGCACGAAGATCGTTCCCTGGGCCATTCTGAAGTTCAGGGAGACTGCCGACCAATAAACAGGCCAGGGAAAGGTCGTAATATAAAAACTGCTCTTCTCGAATCTATCCGAGATTAGCGTCGGAGAACCTACTCGATATTCCCTCGATATTATTGAGCTGTGCTTGCAAACAGCATTCCATCGATATTATTGAGCTGTGCTTGCAAACAACATTCCCTCGATATGATTTGAGCTGTGCTCACAAACGATATTCCCTCGATATTATGAAGCTGTGCTTGCAAATGACCTCAAATTTTTCCCACCAAAATATCCGCCTGAACATGTGAGTGCAAAATTCAAACTCGGCAATTTCTTTGGGAATGTCCGCGGATAAATGGTGACTGTTAAAAATAGTTTCTGTAACATATGCATTAATAGTCATTCTCGAACTTTCAAATTATACGGGAAACTATTGAATTTTTTGTATACAAATTGGAAATTTGACAGAGGTATTATCAAAAATAATAATAAAGTTTATTATTTTCAATTAATAACCTGTACATTTTTTACTATTTAAACCTGATAGACTCATTTTAAACCATGTAATTCTGACGCGGATGTCCAGATGTGCTCAGTTTTACGATGCTTCAATCTCTGACACCCAGGAGAATTAAAATAATCTTTCCTGTTCGACGCGTGAGATGAACGAGGTTTCAGGAGAACATTAGTCGGAGTGTTTGAGTGCAAAATATTGAGCTTTCATGAAATGTTCTGAAGAATTTCGAGCCAACGATATAGCCGAAGCCTTCGGCCGATGTTCAGCGAAATATCTTTCTAGTGAGCTGCGGAACGCCGTCGCTGGACGCATTCCACGTGCTTTCGCTGTTTATTATTTCGCTAAAATGCATTAGACAATTCTCCTTCCGAAATGGAGTTGAACGGTTCGCTTGCGCAGCAGCTCCTACGGTTTATTTGAGCATAAGTTTTCAAATTGCAGTTTCACGTTTATGCCGCAACGCAGTTGTGGGTTCGAGTCCAGCTCATGGAACGGTCTGGCTGGCCGAGGTGCAAGCGGAGGTTCTTCTAAAATCCCGTTGGACTTTTGTTACGGAAATGACTTGCCCACAGAACAACAAAATAATACGTAAATTAGATTTCCCTCCCTGCTACTTGATCGCTGAAAGTTTCTTCGTCGAATTTAATTTGAGTGACTGACCACCCGCATTTTTATTCTATAAAAACTCTGGTGGTCAGTCACTCAAATTCCTCAAATATTCTTCACGAATCGAGAACTTCACTTCAAATTTAATTAAATTAGCACAGATTTTGTATTAACAACATTACCGAGGAAGAAGAAATAATAAACTTTCAAACCAAAATAATGCACGGCGTGTGCTAAATCTCAGTCTTCGCATGAATGAGCGTCGCAAATTAAGTTAGGCAGACTTTGCTCTACAGAAAACTTCGTCCAGCGATATTTAATTACATTTACAGACTCTGGAGCTTTGACGCTGAAACTCCATTGCTCTCACGTCCACTGAGTTAATTAATTCAGTAAGAGGAAGCAAAATACGAGAACGTTCCTCGAATGTGTGCGATTTGTACAATTTTCTCAATGGAAACCAAATCGCTTCAATAGATAAGAGCTCGAGTACTGAACATGATTTATTATTGCCGTGGGTACGCGCTTCTCCCTCAAAAATGCTGAGTCCCTCACCCAGGCTGCCAACTCCTTTAGTTCAGAAAATAACGAAATGAAATTTTTTTTGGCATCACTCGAGGCTAAGGAGTGTGAGAAGACTCCTCTGAGCCTCGAGACCATGACTGAGACACCCAAAACAATCGGCGGTTCTCAACATCCCCTCGCGCACACCCAACATAAGCCTCTATATTACCTCGCTTCACACCCAACACAGGACTTTACATCAACATCAAAAATAAATGGCAACCCATGAAATGTCGTTCGAATGACGTACTGATGACGAGCGTGCAATTCATTGATATTGTTCCGTCACCGGAGAATCCATAATCTACATTCTGCAGGATTACAGGTTAATTAACTGTTCGCTGAAATAAGAACTGTACTTGCGAGAATCAATCTTTCCGTATTACTTCTTAGGAAAATACTATTTTTCACTCCTATTAATGCTGCTCATTATAGCCTATAAAAATTTGTAATTTGCAGTTCATGATTACGGTTGAATAGACTATTTTTAATTTTCACATGTATTTTCTTTCGTGAATGATCTGTTACATCTCAGCTCTCAAAAGATGTTATGAGTGGTATAATAATTACTGACATGAGTAGGTTTTCTTCAACAGCAAATTTGGAGCAGCACCCAGTAAAGCCATCGTACGAATAACGATAATCTACGAACAAGTACAATCAAGACCCAGAAGGAGCCTAACGACTGAAGCCAGGCTGTCGAAATTATTCTCGCTGGTCAGACGGGCGTCCCACAGCAGCGTAAAATTAAAGTTTCTACACGTGCTGATGATTATTTTTTCAGACGAACCAGCAATGTCTTGAAATAGCTTAGTCTTGGAGGCACGAAACTAAACATCTCGGAGAATATATTCACGATAAAATACTTTTGGAATTTTCATCCCATTGTATAATAATAGCCCAATGTTGCTTGCTTGGTTGGTCCTTCGTTCCGTCCGTCTGTCTGGCCGTCCATGTTAAACTAGTAGAGAGACTGTCAGCTAAGTCAGTCCGTATCAGGGATGCTGAAAATAACATGGTTTCATGTCAGAGTAACCGTATATATGAGGGCATATTAATAATTTAACTTCATTTGCCCTGCCAATTTTGGCGGGGTGCGTCCATCAGTATTAAATTTAGTAGTAATAGAACAGGGTTACTAGCACTTCAGTAACCAGGCCTACACCACGCCGGCACCAGTATTGAAATAATACTCGTCGCTTGCCCTCAATCTCGACGAAAACTCGTGAAAACGGAATTCAGGATGATAACACAGCGCCGCAACGTTTGTCGTGTATATTATTATGAAATTATACAGGATCTATCCCTTAACTCTTATAATACTCTGATCATCTTGCTTAAGCCCTTACACTCAGTAACAACACAGTTAGGGGAGAAATTCAAAACTCACTTCTCAGTACAAGAACAAGAGTTTTTTTACCGTATCATGGCTGCTGGGACTAAAGTGAATAAATTTTCGTAGACTTTGGATCCTTGATAGGAAATAAAGAAGAATAATTAAAGGCTCAAACGAGACTTTAAATTGGTCAATTGATGCACAAACTCACAAATATCACTCTTTCGTTCTGGTAGGAAAAAATACGTCCCCTTTCATAAGATGAAGGTTCAACTCTCTAACGTTTGTGGACACAAAAAAGTGAAGCAATGAATAATAAAATACACATCACATATGACCCGAACCCCCAGCTCCCATGAGAAATATGCAAAGTGATGGCGTATATGCAGAGTGGTGGCGTATGTGACGGAGTGGTGGCATATGTGACGGAGTGGTGGCATATGTAACGGATGATGGCATATGTGACGGATGATGGCATATGTGACGGATGATGGCATATGTGACGGATGGTGGCATATGTGACGGATGGTGGCATATGTGACGGAGTGATGCCATATGTGACGGAGTGGTGGCATACGTGACTGAGTGCAGGAGTGCTATAACTTCGTTACGGGTATGTGGCACACGCAAGGCAACGCTGCTCACATTTTTGACAATGAAAAAGCATCATGAAATCTTCATCATCAGAGAATTCCCTATTCGTTTTCATTTATTTGAGCTGCCTTCTCTCCGACGATTTGCCCCTGCACGTAAAGTTTCAGGCAGCGAGCTCATAAAATTTTCCCCAAGCAATATTAATGAGGATAAAATTCCCCAGCGGCTGGAATGAACCTCTCGTTTCATTTCATTTCGAGGCAGTGATTTGCGCGGAAAAACCCGGACTCAAAGAAAAGAAATGGAATTCCAGTGAGAATTCTCTCCACGGTCACTAGTGACTATCAATTATCTCGACTGATTGGAGCTGTTTGGAGCTTGAAGATTAACGCAGGGCATCCTCTTTTTTGTCGTCTCTGTACCCTCTGAGCCGCCCGATAATATTCAGCCTAGTTGCAAAGTCTAGGTAATTAAGGTTAATTTGATCCCACTTGCGCTCAGTTAATTTATGAACATGTTCACTTCACATTTTAAATATGAATTCCAGGTTCCAGAGCAGAAACTAAATTAAAAATTTCGTGGGAGAAGTGAACTCGAGATGTGCATTATTTGAATACCAGTTACCTCGGTTGGCTACAGAGTTCTTGCTGGACCTGGGGGCGAGTTATATGCTCGTTTAATTTGTTATATGCTCGTTTAATATGTTATAAGCTCGTTTAATGTTATATGCTCGTTTAATATGTTATATGCTCGTTTAATGTTATATGTTCGTTTAATGTTATATGCTCGTTTAATTTGTTATATGCTCATTTAAGATCTTATCGACGAACAGGGGCTGGTGCACGCCGACCTTACACCTCGAGAACACCTGTCGCGCAGCCCGTACTGCCCTCGCTAAAGGGGACGAGCTCAAGGCGCGCTGGGTCCCCTTCTTTCTGGGCGGACAGCATGAAGACGGTGGTCCCGTTCTGTGGCCGCGGTCCCTCCCATGCTATGGATATCTAAGCTCATCATCTCCATTTTCAGCGATTAATTCGTCACCCAAGAGTTGAGAGAAAAGCAATTTATGTTCATTTCCTTCATACACCGGAAAATTAGGCCTGCAATTTTTTTCGGATCAAGAATGTTCAAACGATTTGAAAAGATCGTCTTCTATCTACACAAGAACAATAACATTCCGAGCTCGATAACTATAAGAATTTAACACTTTAGTTTTCCAGACTACAAAATTTCCCGACAGGAATTATGGTTCCATTAACACGGAGAGTAGCCATATACACAGGCTTCCATCCTCCTTACGTTCAATGCCGCAATTTACAAGAGGAGAATTGATGAAGACTTCGTGCGACACTGGGACGACGGCCTACGCAAGAACATTGCCCGTGTTTCCTCCTCGCTGTATTCGCCGAAGGGAAGAGCTGGGATTGTGAAATCGAAGTTTGCATGTCGATGAAAATCACGAATAAATTTGAATAATAACAATTGCTTTATGTTTTATTTTTGACTTTTACGTATTTACACACGAGTTGGCGGCATTTAGTCGCCAACGCTTGAACCTCTTAGACTTTCTTCATCAGTTAGAGAAACCATGCTCTGAGTCTGGGTATTTGAGCTATGTACAAATACATCATTTAACGTACATTGGGTATTAGAGCTACGTACGAATACATCATAGAACGTACTTAAATTGAAAGAAAAGAAGAAAAAGAAATAATCTTCTAATCAGGCAGTCACTACATTGGAGTGACTGCGCCCTAGATGTAGAGCTCAGAGAAGAGAGTTGTGACACTGAATTAAAACGAGCACGAACGTCAGTGACCGAAAAAGTAGAAAGCTATTCCTATGCTAGCGGAACGCGCCCCGCCATAAATGGCGGGGCAAATGATATTAATTTCTTAAGATGCCCTCTCATTTACGGTAACCCTGACATGAATAATATTATTTTCAGTATCACTGATACGGACTGCCTTATCTGACAGCCTCGCGATTAATTTAGGAATACAAATCCGGGAATTATTTTCAATCTAAATTCTTAAGAGCGTGATGGAGAGACGGACGGACGGAAGGACCAACCAAGCAAGCAACACAGTTCTAATATTATACAGTGGGATGATTCAAGGGAGACCACGAGGAAGTGGTCTTTCAAAATGAAACGACAATGAAAGTGAAATCTCGGTAAAGTTGTAATTAAGGCTTAAATCTCAACAAATAGACCTCAACTTAGAAATAGTATTAATGTCTCACATACACCCCTATTTAATTGATCATATGAAAAAGTCTTTCACACAGTACATAAGACGTAGAGTATTTCAAGATTATAGGAACTAAACATCATTTGTAGTGTACAAGACTCTTCAACTTTGGTAACCTAACTTGACCGTCTTCATTTTCATCAATTGACTTTCCACCACAAAGTTAAGAGAAGAAGAATGCATGTTTAATTCCTTCGTGGGAGCAAATTTTGTGACTAGATGATTCATAGTTAAAGAATGTGTGAACAATATGAAACGATATTATAAAATAGCGAACATTTCATCAAAAAGATCTCATACACCGATATCGGCCGAGGCCAAAATATTATACGAATTTAATCCTGCCCGAAATTAAAATTTAGACTTAGAAATTTTCTCACAACCCTGCCCTAAATTATCGATTATCGGACAGATTCAATTCACTGAAGAGACTTAAGAAAGCTATCGGGATCCCTTCACGAACTACTTACAGTTACATTTGTTGTCAACTCCACACAGCTGTAAGCTAATAGCCTCTTTTCTCAATAAAAACAAAATGCGAGTTTCCTATCTCCTTGGAAATGTATTGCAAGAATTTGTAGAGTTGGCTGACGCGCGCTGCGACTAGCGCAGAGCAAACAAGAGGTCTGAACAGTTCGAGCCGGTGCCGGACGTTGCGGCTCTCACAACAGCAGGGAGCAGTGCAAAGAATCTGGAAAGAAATATGACCAGAGCTCGGAGTTCTAATCTCGATGATGGCAAAGTTTTCGCCAGAGGCAGAACTTCTGCTGTGAACGGTGAAACGGTGTCGGTTCTTCACGACCTACAGTAAAAACAAACTACGCCTTTTCGTAAGATGTCGGCGCAACGCAGCCGAGAACGGTCGATTGCCTTCACCTTAGTTTTGATGCCGCCGTTATGCCCAGGCCTCGCAAGCACAAATTAGGAGCTGATGCAGGCCAGTCCGAAAATAACGCCGTACACGTTTTTAGAAATCAAGAAGCAGAAAATGGTTCATCTGAACTACTTGATAGTTTTCAGCTATATTTTCGCAGAGGATACTCACCACTGAAGTCACGCCTTCAGAAAAAGCGCCTGACGATTGAATCATTAGTCAGAACCTAAGGAGAGGAAAGCAATAAGTGTGTCATAGGAATGGCGCGAGACCATTTCTCCTCCTCGCACAATTTTTTTCAGACTCAATTAATTTCAAGCCTGTGCGAGCTTCTGAACTTGATGGATAATTCTGCTTTCTAGGCTCCAAATACGATTACTGAGAAATTAAAATTTAATTTACGTACATGGATCGTGCATTCAATAAACTTCCTGATTGAACTTCATTAAAACATTATTCAAGTCGATAGAACTGTGACGGTTCTACCTAATTCACTGATACGTATGTTAAAAATAAAAAATCTATTTAAGGATACATTTGATTGGTTGTATCAATGCGCATGAAGACTTCCTGAAAATGACTTGTTTAAAAAAAACATATGAAAGGGTGAAAAGTTGTTTGCCAGCTAACACCTCGGGGAGCCAATTATTTAACGACTATCTCTCATTTTCTAAAAAATCTAACAAATAACTCTGAATACTTCCACGCAAGTCTGGCGATGTACACAGAGCAGATGCGACAACCTAACACGACGACAGCTGACCGCCAACTGCACTGCCGGCGTGTCGAGCTGCTGCTGCCAAATGCAACGTTTCCGTGAACGTTGTTGCACGCAAGACGAGCTGCGTTAAAACGAAAATTAAAATAGAGATCACTCACAGTTACCGCTCGAATCCAAGTAGGTTGTCCATGGGGTGAGGTTTAAAACTCACCTGTTCTGAAATACATCTCTCGTAGAGCCTAAGAAAATATGATTTCACTGAAAATATAGGGTCAGAATAAACTTCTAAATCTGTTCTTCAGCTGAGTAAACTAGTCTAGTAGTGGAAAATGCGCTAGTGTCAAATATTCGTAGGCACTGCATTAATTTCAACTCGCTTTGGTTTGCGCAGCGCTTTGGTCGAGGTAGGAAAGGACAGTCGACGTTTAACATTCATTTCAAAGGGCGTCCTTTCAGCAGAATTATTTAACAACATAACCAATGTAAGAGAATATCGTATCAACAATCACCACATACGTTTCCATTAACTGTTTTTTTGACTGAGAATATGCGAAGAAATTGTAAAACCAATAATGTGTTAAATTATGAATTCGACATAATATGTTTTACAGAAAGTTAGCTTGATGCCGTATCAAAAGATATGGCAAATAT
>VOMN01007562.1:0-45670 GCA_014899125.1 Orchestia grillus
TTGAAATGGGTTTCCTTTTTTCTGGGACACCCTGTATAGGTAGCAGTTGGGGAGGAACAGTGCCCAAGTTTGAACTCATGCAAGAAAAGTAAATGAAGGTCTATTTTCTAATATTCATAGGCAAAGGCTTGTATGCTTCAAGAATATTTTCTGACTAAAATCAGTCAAAAACTATTAAAGAGTACGCATAAATTATCAGGTGTGCCAACATCCACCTTAAATATACTGAGCACAATATGCTAAAATGACACTCACAAACACAACCCTTGTTTGGCCATTATATTTTAATAATTTAATAATATGATTGAACTTAACTGATTGTAAAAAATCAATTGATATGATAACTTGCTTTAAAGTACCTAGACGACTGCTATTGATTCATGAAAACTTGACGCATAGAATATATCTGATTATCTATTCCAACTACAAAGTGGCACAAACATTTGAAAATAAAATTATTTCTGAATAAGCGTCAATGAAAGGAGTTTATTTATACTTGTCCGAATTAAAAACTATATTCGCAAATATTCTTTGATTTAAAATCAGTACCAATCCGAAAAGAAACAATCATACAAAATAGTATGAGTTAGGATTACTTTAAAGTAGCCCAAAACATTTAACTCCCTTTAAAAAATTAAGCAATATGCAGTGTTTACGAGTATTTTCAGTACGCTCCCCCAAGGCTCACTAGATGCTATTAATTTTAGCAAGTACTATTTTAAATAGGTCAGGAAATGTTGCGTGCTATTTTAATACGCAATATCAAAGCCTACGAACACATCCAGCACGCTCTCCTTATGACTCATTATTAAGCTCTC
Source organism: Orchestia grillus (assembly GCA_014899125.1). Taxonomy (NCBI): domain Eukaryota; kingdom Metazoa; phylum Arthropoda; class Malacostraca; order Amphipoda; family Talitridae; genus Orchestia; species Orchestia grillus. The sequence continues at coordinate 819 of VOMN01007562.1, forward strand.
GAAATGTTGCCAGATTTCCTGTCTGGAATTGATGTTTGCAGGAACAGCCAATATCCCTAATGCCAACATACCCTGAGAAACTTGCTGCGTCTTGCAATTTTTTATCTCATTTTTTCAATTTTAGTTAAGGACCTCGTAGAAAAAGTTGCCTCAAAAGTTTATTGGAGATTTTTCTTCGTTTTTACCGACGCAATCCCTAACTTCTGATTTCTGACGTTGCAAGAGTTTCAAAACTTAGAAAATATTTTCACAAATGCGCCATGTATCATTCAGCCAGAGGTGAGCTGAGATTCCTAAGTGAAAAATTTAGAACAAAATTTCGCGTGAAATAATTGAGGCATAGGTTCCAACAATGGAGACGCCAGTTATGGTTTCCATAGGTGCTATGCTACTATGAATGTGGGCTCTAGAATAATGAATATCATTCAACGAAACTGTTAAAATGATTTGTTCAAGAAGATATGTATGGGGCTCCGAAACCCATAAGGATGTATATGCCTAGCCACGAATTCAAAATTAGACACCACCTGAATTGGCAACGCTTGTCCTGTCTTTCTTTGACGTTTGCAACATCGTTTCCACCTCCATCAGGGTCTAAAATCCCACAGAACTTAGGGAATCCACAACATTAGGGTCATACACACACATGTGAGGTGTGTGCATGACTAGTAGAGTGTCATGTACAGGACATGTGTGTGCACGACTAGTGGAGTGTCATGCACGGGGCATGTGTGTGCACATGACTAGTGGAGTGTCATGCACAGGACACGTGTGTACATGACTAGTGGAGTATCATGCACAGAACATGTGTGCACATGACTAGTGGAGTGTCATGCACAGGACACGTGTGCACATGACTAGTGGAGTATCATGCACAGAACATGTGTGCACATGACTAGTGGAGTGTTATGCACAGGACATGTGTGCACATGACTAGTGGAGTGTCATGCACAGGACATGAGAGCGCACGACAAGGGGAGTGTCATGCACAAAACTTGTGTGTGCATGACCAACTAAAGCATTGCATTTGTAGTATGCTTTTAAAGCTTTCTGTCTCACTATTTCGTAACTATGTGCTGAACTGTTTTGATGTACTGTTATACAACTCTATTATTTTTCTATTATAATACTCTGACTCTTACTTTGCGTCAATGTAGTGCACTGTACTAATTTTTATTATTAATATTATGTTCATTTCGTTGTTGAAATTGGAATGTACCATAACCTCCTTTTTACAATCATGTTATACATTTTATTAGGGAGTAAGGGCAGGTTATACCCAAAATGCACACAAACGTACGGGGTGGGTTGACTTTTTATGTGCTAGCGCACAAGCGTCCCGTACGATTTTGTAGAGCGGTAATAGTGGAGTACAGTCGTTGCTGACACACAGTCACCATTTTGTAGAGCGGCAATAGTGGAGTACAGTCGTTGCTGACACAGTCAATATTTTGTAGAGCGGCAATAGTGGAGTACAGTCGTCGCTGACACACAGTCAATATTTTGTAGAGCGGCAATAGCGGAGTACAGCTGGGCTGATCACGGCCGCCCCAGCTGTCACGACTGTGCCAGTGCGTTCAGTCCACATTTGTCCCAACTCTTGAATTTTTGTTAGCCAACTCTCGGCAGACACCAAATTACAAACGGATCGTAAGTTCTGGCTGGATGAGGAAATGATACCAATTTGTAAGATTTTGTTGACGAGCTTTCGCAATTTTCATACGACCTGCACGCTGGTGGCATCAGGCCATCAATGTCGCCGCAACACTGGTCCAAACACCGCCTTCGACGACACTGTCTACTTCCGCAGCGGGTGAGATATTATATGGGGATTGCGTGTCTTTTAGGGTTTTAAACTGTGACAATTGTTATTTATAAAACCCTTCGACGAAGTCAAGAGGTAAGAAATGTATGTTCTTTAAAAATTGATAATGTGGTTAAATTTTCAGTAGTTGGACGCCGGTTAAGAATCCATACAATAAATTGCAATTTTATATATCAAAGAAAGCAATCCGCTGCTGTGGCACTATAGAAAAGAGGAATCGGAGACGAGTTTTTTTTGTATTATGTATGACAACTTTTAACGATATTCGGAGTTTCATAAGATAGGCTTACGTTTCCGATATTAAGAAGAGAAACGAAAACTATACTATTTCTCTGTATTGTGGTTTTGAAAATATTCGTGCTTCTTTCCGTTACAAATAAAAAATTCATTTAACATCGAGATGATTTGTTATCAAAAGTATTTATGCGAGGTACAGGGTGTTCCAGAAAAAACAAATTTTTTATTCACAAAGAGTTACTAGTTGCAGAGTTATGTAAATAACTTAGTTTAGTTTGAAGCTAATGATAGTATTTTTTATTTCAGAGCCATATTGATCAAAAGATTAAGTTGTATAAGTAATGGCTGTTGGACGAAGTGCTGCCGCACTCCTCCACATAAAATGCAAGAGTAATTCGTAAGTCAAAAAGACATTGCATGTTCTTGACACGTTATGAAAATCAGAGAAAAGGTTTAAAGAAAACTGGTGCAGATTGCAATCGTGCAGACCAAGGCAGAAAACGGTTCATTCGGACCGCAACTCGTCAAAAGCACGCGAGAAAAGTGAAGAAAAATATTTTTTGCTATCTGGGATAGAATTAGTCGCAGAGGCAATGGTAAGTCAGACTTCAATACGTCCATTCTTACAAAAGAGTCTCAAGACTTTCCTTCAAAAAATGCAAAAAAGGCATGAGCTTACGACCATTCATCAAAGAATGAGAATCGACAGATGTGGACATCCTGAATATTAAGGAGTAATGCAGGCTGCCCAATTTGGTCTTCACTGAAGAGATGACATTCAACGATCTGAAAAGTCTAAGCCATCTGAAAGTCTCAACTATCTGAATGAAAGAGTTTTGACGCAGAGTTGAGTTAGTGCAAGGCGGAAGAGTGAATCGACGTCAAGCTCCAGTGTCTATAGTGATGTGGGCTGTGATTACTGCTCTTGGAAAGTCTCCTCTCGCTTCTACGCTTAAGAATAAAAATCAGTGTTACATTTTCATTATTTTAGAAGCAGAACTGCTCCCGAAGGCACGTGGAAACTTTGATGGCAAACCTCGGAAGCTCAGCAAGATTCCGTTGCATAACGCGGCTCAAAAATGTCCTAAAATGAGACTCAGGTGAACCTACCAGCGTGCTTCAGCAAAGAAGAATGGCCCTCGCAGAGTCCGGATCTGAACCCTTTTGTTGTTCTGTGGGGTTCAATTTCGAGAACAAAGTCTGTAGGTCTCCTCATAGGTCACTAGTTCACTTGAAAGCTAAACTGCTTCTATAATGGGCTCTGAACCCGGAAAAAACTGCATGTCACTTGTGAAGCCGTTCAAACACGACTCAAAGGTGTAGTGAGAAATAATGGACGACATGTTGAAAAATTTCCATTCTTTATCGTTAGGGCATCCTCTAACTGAAATTTGTGAAATTAAAATTTCATTTTCAGTACTCTAGTTCTAAGAAACCTACCAAAATACATGTTGCCATAATTTTGGCCCCCCTGTAAGTTGTCGCGGTGTACTACATTTTCTTTGAATAAAGAATGTTCATTCGACAGAAATGGATTGCGACCTCCGTCGTGTCCCCGAGAGCTTTAGCTTCCTGAAACACGACATCCTTACGCCCAGGGGCTCATTCTTTCGATTGAAATATCGGATTTTTTCCTGCATCCTAAAATGAAGACCACTCACGCTGATGGATACACGCAGGACATATCGATGAGAAGGAAATGAGCCACCTTCAGGGCTTCAATATCACATCAACCTCAGAAATCAATACAAGTTCTTTTATCTAATTTTATAAACATGGTGCCAGAGCGTACGAGTAAATCTTTTGTTGCTACAGTGAGAGCGTCAGAGCATCACACGAGTATCACCCATTTTAGGACAAACTGCTCAGCATTTTATAATTCGAAACTATTTGAATCCAAAGCTGAGTCCAGTAGACTCACCTGCTGAGTTTTTGCGCGCCCCTCAATTGATTCACTTTTGGGAGTCTCTTCGACTCGGTTTTGGGTCAAAATAAGTCACTTTATAACATCTGTCCAACCGCAGTAATGTCTCGAGTAACAGAACGGACATTTGGAGCAAATTCTCAGCACTGTAAGCCACAACAACTCGGAGATTTTCTTTAGTGTTCTCGCGAACTTTTATTTTGATATTTTACAAACTTACTGACAGACCTGATCCTCACAAGCAGCACCTGCAATCCTACTAATGGCTGTCGTTCAACTTCATACCCTTAGAGGAGCTTGGAACGCCATTTTACGATTGAAGTTGGCTGCTTTCTGTCGATCTGCTCACTTTAGGGAAGCGATTTCTCCTGGCACGTGTCATATCAAATGCGAATTCTAAAATTCAGCGAGCAAAGCTGAGTTCACGGTGAAATCCCACATCTAATTTATTTTTTCAACTAACACATGCCAAACTGATTGTGGAAATACGAATGATTATGAAAACTTTCTTTATATCATAAATTCAAAGCGTGTGTGTACTCTCACTTCGTGTTGCATTCCTTTCCATTCTTTTATTATTTATTTAAGCTCTTCTCATCAGCTGACATGTAAAGCGTTCGCCAAAAATTAAGTACGATGAAAATTTCGTTAAGGTAATATAAACAGCTCATTCTGAATTCTCGAATATTAAAAGTTTGTCTAGTTTTTCAGTTCTGCACGATTTAAAACATTCGTGAATAAGTGATGGTGGACACAAGTCAGTGAATTACCATCAAGATCTCAAAAAATACTCACGAAGTAAGGGCCTACGATTTACTGCACTGCATTTATTAAGGCTAGTACATAGCAATAACATTTACTTAAAAAAAAACCAAAGCTCGGTCACTTGACATTGAGCTTCGAACTCATGTGTTTCAGTGGAGTTCCTCTATTAAGTGAACTATGAAGGCTTCTCCTCACAACTTCCCTCTCTTCCCAACTCAGCGTGAGTTTTAAAAAGTCACCTTACTAACTTCATCGCGTGAGTTACATTGGAAGTTTCATTAAGTGTGTACAACGTACACGCATGTACAAGTTACATGTACATGTACAGCATTTCTTTACGTGCACAACGAGGTCTTTTGTTCAGGTACCTAGAAGCGATTGTATCTTCAAACGCACTTCAGCCATGAGCATTCGCACAACGTAGGTGTAGCAAGCTATCACTGGATAAGTTCATCTTAAAAATACAGCTATTACTCCTTATCAGCATGACCTGTTTATATGCTAATAGTTTAATTGAATTCCATTGGAGATTTTGGTACTGAATACGAGTAAGTAATTTTTAAATTCCCCAGAATTTACATGCTTCTATCTAAAAAATGTAAGTTCATTTTGGCTAATCTACATGTTGCAATGCATTCTGTTACTTTTGGCTCACTTTGTATAAGTTCTACGCATTCGATACGCGTAGGAATATTGATAAAAAAGGGAGTCTTGACAGGTCATTTGAAAATGATGAAAATGCAGAAATGATTCGAGTGATACCACCGACAGGACATAGCGAAATACCTGCAAATCCCCACTAATCATTCTTGATTTTGAAATACGTGAAGTTATTATAAGCGTGTTTGTTCTACATAACGGTCGAAATGCATTGCAAAATTACTGGTCAATTGAACATGTCTACAGATAAACTATTCCTCATTAAAACAGTACGAGCAACAGATTCTTCATAGAACCATATGCACGAGGAATTTCCTCAAATTGTTTAATTCTATCACTCATTTACACACCGTCGTGCTTCTCAACACGCTCAATAACTTAACTCCTATTATTGCGAGTAATACCCTAGCATCTTGTGTTCGTAACGCAAATATTGCATGCGATGAGGTTTCTAATTAAGCTACAACAACGCTGACTCCGATGCCCAGCAGACTTCGACTAGCATGGCCCTCTAAAAAGACGAGATTAGGAAATTGACACGCGCATCAGATCCCAAATATCTAACTGGAACAAGAGCTCACGCTCAAACTTGATGCTGCATATGTGCCGCTTCAATGCATCTAGTACTGTTTGGTCAGCTTGAATGCCCTTGGCAAGACGTGCGTGTCTCTGATATTAATATGTAGAGCTGCTGACCCCAAGAATTCTTTGGACTTTAGAATTCTCTCAGTCGATCGCATCGCCTTGGAGTGCTTTATTTAGCTTAGAAAGTAGAGAAAACGATTCAAGAAGCTTGTCTACGTTATTCAGTTGTAATTCATCTGGAAAATTAACCGAATAAGTGTTTTTTCTTTTTTCGAGTAACCTGTGATCGAGCCACCAATGATGACTTTAGGCAGTCCATGGTATGAGACGCATTTGTTTTATGCACGATTCGGTCAGTGATAGAAATTTGAGTTCCAGGTATTTAAGGTTGTATGCTGCTAACTAAAAAACACGATTTTGGAATACATGGAATTAAAAGTACGAACATAAATTAAATAGTTCATAACACAAGTACGAAATACAAGGTGGTAAGGAAAAAGTGTTACAAATTTCACACCTACCAGAAAGTGACGAACTAAACACTTTTGCCTGTATGAAACTTAGAGAAAAGAATTTTGGTTATTGAAATATTTGCTGTTTAATGCTTGAAAGGAAAAAATTAGGAAACAAAATTGCCCTTACATAAATTACTTACAGAAATTTTCAAAGTTTCCACCACCCACAACGATGCATGTCAATTTTTGGAGAAGCATGAAAAGCCTCGCTTGTTCAACACCTGTGGAATCAGAGGAAGACCTCGTGGCAAGAACTGAAGAGGCGTCTGGCGATATTTTTTAAATGCCAGGCCTTTTTCAGAATATTCAGCAGTCCTTAATACGAATATATCCCAATCTCGAACACTTCTGTAATAATGAAGATAGCTATTTCCGTCGAGTTGAATGTATAAATAAATTATTTGTAGGGAATTTTGTTTTCAAATCTCCTCCTTTTAAACATTAAATCGCTAATATCTCAAAAAACAATTTTTTCCGCAAAGTTTCACAGAGGCAAAAGTGCGTAGTTTGCCACTTTCAGGTAGGTATAAGATTTTGTATTTGAAACATTAAGAAACATTTAAAAACATTTATTTACCACAAGTTATTTACATCAGATGCAGGCTTACAATCAAATGAGGTATGACGAAGAGCCGGGATCAGGATATATATCACATGTGGGCACGAATAAGTTACAAGGCTTCTAGGGCAACCTATATAGAAATGAAGGTATTCAATTTACAGTGCATCAATAATTAATAACAAAAAAGGCTTAAGGTTACATTCAGGTATGTAAGTTACAAGAAGTAAATGTGTTGATTAAAATTAAATATTAGGTTTAAAACATGGAATGAATTTAGCTATTCAGGTAGGAGACTACATACATATACGTATTTGAGTACATATTCACATAGGTCGATGTTCACGAACGTATGTATACTTTTACAAACCAAGAGAAGTATTTTAAAGTTACTCGAATGGAATGAGATAGCAATCGAACAAAGGGCTTCATACACGCAAGATATTTGAACATACGTCCTCATAGGTCTATGAACACAGATTTACGCATATTCTTTCAATACAGCGTGAGAAGGTACGCTTCAAGATTAGTCTTAAATGATCTGAATGAAATATTTTGTTGCATGTTTGGAGGAATGGAACTCCAAAATTTAGCACTTGCAGAGAGAATGCAATGGTGGGATTTGGTGCGTGAGTAATGAGGAAGTGCTAATTTGTTACAATTTTTAGTAACATGATCTTGGGGACGGAATTGGGCAGAATTTTTTCATAGAGATTTGACTCACCGCTTGGTCTAATGGTTTTGAACTCGTATTACCGTTTTCCCTAACACTCCGTATAGCAAATACTACATTTCCACACCTTTATAAAACAAGTATGGCATATTAACAAAGATGGCCTTCACCCACCATTTTAAAACGAGTACCAAATATAACAAACACTAAATTTACACGTATTTTTAAAACAAGTGCGACATGCGGTGGCCAAATTTTACTTGCCCGTTCACTTTCAGAACTAAACTTCAGTGTTTTCTGAAATCTCTCAGTCACAGCGACGACTGCATCCGACAGCCTATCGTGTGCTGCAGACGCTGTATCAAGTTTCGGCCCCTGCGCGGTTGGCTCTATGTTGTATAACTAATTTGTTCGCTGCTGTCCAGCCTCATTCAGAGTCGCAAATGAGCTAAAAACTACAACAATAAGCTCTTAATTATGTCAGCTCACAGTTTCAATTCCTGGTAAATGAAATGCAGGCGCTATTCAATGGGTATCCGAACCTACTCGAATTTTGAATGACGGCTGAAATTATACGTAGTAGGCGGGAGGCTGTGAAAGATTACGAAATTTTATCATGCTCATAACCACTTCAAAGAAACAATTTAATAAATTAATAAGAATGGGCTAGCATCTGCAGATAAGGTAGTAGTTTTTCTAAAAAAACAGTTCCTTTTCCTCTCTCAGAACACTAAAAATTCATAAAACTTTAAATTGGGCCTCCCGCAAATGAGTATTAAAATCTTCTTGTCGAAATCCTGTTAGGTCTCAAAGGTGTGTACTATGATTTGAAGCCTAATTTTAAACCAGAGATAAAATTCCAGAAAATAAGTTACTAAGCTCCTAATGGGTTTAGTTGAGTCGGAATAATAAATGAATTAATTATATGACGAAATATCAGAAACATTCAGTGAACAAATGAAGCAAAAAATAATCTTCCGCAGGTTGGGCATACGAACATTTTGTTCTACTTGCGTTCGTTCAACCTGGGATTTTTTGAGGTACTTTCACTGATGGAATTACGGGCACCAAGTGTTGCAAACTTTCTCGAAAGTTAGAGCTTATTGGACGAAGTGATGATTTGGTACGAGACAAAGTTTAAATTTACTTTAGTAAGCCATCCTGTGCAGGAAGGCGTTTCACATGAGGAAACTCGTTTAAAAAGTTGCTTTTATCAGAGTAAAAACAGCGAAATTGAAAATTAAATCAATTAACCTAATTTTTTAATTTGAAAGGCTTACATGAAGAAGGATTCCGGAAAATAATACACAAAATACAATATTTAATGATATTTCAATAATATTTACATAAATTCAGTAACGCGTAACTCCTCTTTAATCTGGTTTAAATATATTTTGAAACGAAGAGATTTGTTTTACCTGTTCTAATTTACTTCGCATTATTTTGAACTCAAGGGTGGAGACACTTTAACTCACAAAAGTTTTGCCGCACAATGAGAAACATAAAAGTGACGTGTCACACTCATGTACAAGAATAAATTCAATAATTTGTATTACCATTGTTTTTTTGCATTTGTATTTGTTACTCGTATCAACCTTCTAATCACATTCCTCTGAAAACCATTGCATCAACCATAGCCAGCATAACCAGTAGTGATTATAATCCCTTTCATCATCCCCATTTGGAGCTATAGCATCGTATATAATGGCCCAATGCATGTCTTATTATATAGGCGACCATAGAGGGCTGGCCATATCAGGTGCATGAACGTTCCGCTCTGCGATCAGCATTCCGGCGTTCCACTCTGCGATCAGCATTCCAGCGTTCCGCTCTGCGATCAGCATTCCGGCGTTCAGCATCAATATTCAACAACGCTTGCAGGAGGCACAGCGACATGTAATAATTATCGGACTGCCGTGATCATGGAGATTGTTTCTCGTGTTAACATTTGGATGCGCTGTGATTGTTGGGAAGCAGTGTTACAGGAAGTTGTTTTTAGCGAAGAGGTTCAAAGAAAATAAGTTAAGTTGCATGTGGTGTGAGTGGGCCTCGGAGTGAAAAAATCAAGGCTCCATTGGACGTAATTTGGCAAGTGAATGAGTATAATGCTACAGAGATCAGTGTCTTATTTTTATATTCATGCTTACACAAGGAAATCATCTTTTCATTTCTTGCCTAAGGATGCTAGAAAAATCAGCATTCAAAATTTAAAAACTTCAAATGAAAATCTATTAAAACATTCCAAATATATTAAATTGCCAACTAGGGAAATTCTCTGTGGGCCCACGTACATCTTCGCTTAGGAAAAAAAGGCATACAATTATTTGAAAGCAGATCAACATGGAAGGCGGAATGCAGGTTTGGCAAAAAACAAAAAAGCTTTTAAACTTCTGGATCCCACACGGGTTTTGTCGTCAATGTAACAGTGGTTCAAGGCGATATTGTATTGAAGTACAAAAATTCCCTAAAATATTGGTAAATTTCCGATGAAATACGAAAATTTATGGAAACCCTGAGATGTTTACGAGCACTTCGAAAAATACACAAAAAATCAATTCATCCATTCATGAAATTTCACTGAGCTCTCAGCCAAGTTGAGACCGACTTGACGTTTGAAATCATTTGCTTATCAGAGGTGCAATCTCACGTAACTCAAAGTTAAAAGACAGCTCTTCATCCTAGCAGGGTAAGTCGCGTAGACTTTTTACATCGTACAGGTCAGCGTCGCGTTCTCAATGCAGTCCATGGTGAGTCCTATTTCGGTCGAAAAATATCCAGAACCCTTTCGTCGATCTGTTCTCTCGCTCGCCTCATCAAAATACCACGATGGAAAGAAATCGAAACTCGTAATCGTTTATAATCAAGAGACATTAACCTGTTGCAAAAAATTTAAGTAATGTTTATACACTGACCATAAAATCCTTAGAATGCAATTAGCATGAAATCTTTAGAAATGAAACTTTTGCGATGTTTATACAATTTCCTTCTCATCCTTGGACCAAATCTAATTGTGTACCCAACACCAAGGGTATAATTTGAAACCTATCTAGCATTACACCTCAAAATATTTGGGATCGACATGTAATTACGAATAGATATTTTAGTTACTGAAGTTAATGCACACAATGTTTGGTAAACCAGACATTCGACTAGAGTTTTGTTTACAACCAGAACGAGGTTGCAAGGCAGCAGTAGTTGTCTAATATAATCGAGGATAAATCAGTGATTACTTCCCATCGATTTTAGATTTACCATCAAAATCAGTAAATTGGGATTAAGAAATAAGTTGACTATTAGGGCTACTGTTTATATTTCATAAAATTTAGCGTTTTAGTGATATTTTTGGGGAATGTTACGAATGATTTTCAGGGATAAATTATAAGTAAATAATGTGCGCGTGTATATACGTATGCACATATTCTTATCTTGAAATACGAGATTAGGAATTTTCGATGTAACCTATTTGCATTTTTATTGTCGTCCGAGTCAGGGTACAGAGCGCTTTTGGACAATAATTTCAGTTAAATTTCTTTGGAGCCCGTGTGTACGGCGTCTTTTTCTATAGTGCCCTCACAAGAATAACACCTACAAATTTCAAAGAAGACTCTCGCATTCACGATAGAACTCGAAAATAACATAAAACACCTCCCCATTCACGATGGCACTTGGAAATTTCACAAAAATCCTCCGTATTCAGGATACCACTCGAGAATTTAATAGAAAACCTCGGCATTTTTTCTTGAGACACATTTCCCAGAAGCCTGGAGTCCAGATCGTCGCGTAATACGTAAGCCCTAATCTCTCTGTGAGCTATTCAGACCGGGACCATCTGGACACAGAGATGCTTATTCTGCCTTCACTTCTTTTATGAACAGGTCAGTTGCAGCTGGAAAAGACAATGGTCTGCGGAATACCGAATGGGACTAACTTTAGATCGTGCCAACACAATGTTGAAGTAATTTTCCACATTAAAAACTAAATTGAAGTGTTAAATGCCTTCGGATTTAATTCTGACAGGCACACAATAGACTACAACTATTTGAAATATTCCTTCAGACTTTGTTGGGAAAGTTCATGCACAGTTTTTTCACTTTATTTTCAGATATACTTGTTCAACTCGTGTCTAAAAGTGATGTATATATTCTGGATACTGGTGTGTGAACTTGTAAGTTGCTAGGAAACTTACCTACTTACATAGCCCGAGACTATAAGCGATTCTTTAAAGGCTTTCTTTGTAGGTTGGAGGACTCTTGAGTGAAATAGAAGATCAGTAAACAAGCTGAATTTAAAATCAATGCTGCAAATTGATAGCGTAACGATAATGGCGTTTTATTATTCAGGCCTACGGAAGTCTTCTTCATTCGTCGGATATGTACGAAGTTCTAGGTATTGTTATTCTAACATTACGTCGCTGAAGTAAAAATTTATGTAAAGTAGGGGCTCTACATTATCGACGATCATACAAGAAATTTTTCAACCTAATTTTCAATATTACCATGCTGATAGAATACGACTCTCGCTTCCGTGACAGATGCGCAACAATTCTTTATCGTTCTCGTCAACTCGTTAACCATTTTCGCTTCCTAAGATTGCCGTGTAGTAGAGCAGCACGTAACGAAAACAGCTCTGGGATGGAGATAGTGTCAAGTGCTCTTCAAATATGAGGGTGAGACACCCGCTTTTGCGGATGACGGCCGCTGTTAAGAGGACGTGTTTCGTTACATGATCCGCCGAGTGAAATGTTCCGTGAGCTCCCAACTCGGCCGATAGGATCGCTCCACTGAGGTATTATCTCGGCCTGTGAGGTCAACGCCACCTGGAAGCGTTTTTTGCAAGCGATAAGATGAGTAGTTTGAGATATGAACTCTGAATCGCACTCAGATTTTTGTTGTCAAAATAACGGGGGTTATTTACAGATGTCTGCAACGGTTGCAAGGAAATGTAACCTTCATGCACGGTGGAGAGAAGGGATATTTTCTTTTGGCGAAGGTTACGACAAAGACTGCATGCTTTTACAGCCCTCAGCTCGTGAGTGCCGGAAGGGGCTGTAATAATTGGAAAAATCGTTAGTGAATCATTATTCGTCAAAGAAATTCACAATTAGCCTGTGAGATTGACATGAATCCTTCATGGGACAAAGCCTGTTATATATTACAGAAAAAATTAGTACGTACAGGAAATATAAAATACCTTTACGTTAATTTCGAAGTTCGAGACTTATGGAGATAAACACACTTTTAATTCAAATAAACGTAAAAATCCACTGTAATATTTATGATCTTTTTTAAAAAAAGACACTCTTACCATGTGTCTCATGGTTATGGATGTGCTGTATATATGTAGGCAAGGCAGTTTGCGAAAGAATCGATTGAAGGGTATACGATCGAAGCTTAGCCGTTCGGTAAATATTCGTATATTCATCAGTATGAAGAATGTAATATTATTTCGATGTAAAAGTCTTTAAAGAAAACCACTAATCATATAAATGCGGCGAACATATTCTTGGATGCTGAACCTTGCAAGATTCGCATATTTACCATAGCATGTTTTTAATGATGCATGCATGGAGTGATGTTGTGAAGGCCAAATTATAAATACGTTCTGAAGAAATACAGATGTTGAGTACATATGATGGTTGAAGTTCACTTTGATGCTTTTACTGCAGAGATAAGAGTTTTGAAGTGTTCTCTGTTATCGACCTTTTGTAATGTTCTCTGGTTGAAGCTAGATTGAAGCGTCAGTTCCAAAATTTTACGGATCGATTTTACAGCGGGGAGACGTATTTTTAGAATGCAACTAATGAAAAGGGCAGGCAGGAACAGAGTTGTTCCTTAAAAAAAGTTTATTAAAAGTAGAACTTTTGAACAAATACACTACTCATCTCCAGTACCTAAAATGAGAGAAAAGATTTAAACATTACTATACTCGTCGTCACCATTGTGCCATGCAAGAATAATATAGAATGAGAATCATTCAAAGAAAAAAATGATCCTAAAGAATCATGTTGAATATTAGTTCAATATCTGCAATGGGACTGAACTGGTTTGTTCGTTGAGGACAGGTCTGTGATTATGAATTAAAATGTTTTCAAGTGTTTTAAATCACAGGTAAGGAAAGTCGAAGCAATGATTCTGAAATATTTTTGAATATTCAACGGTTATTTTCTGAAGCGTAATCTCTAATTTTGGTATTAGGAGGTGCTGGTAACGGTGTTCCAGCGCGTGGAGACACACCCTCACGCTGCGCAACGCGAGTGTGCAGGCAACATTTCAAAACCTGTTCCAATTAATGGAATATAAGAGCTCTCAAATCCATGTTATAAGTTTAATCGCACTCGCAACAAAGTATTTAACAGGTCATATGTCATTTGAGTTCGATACCAGTTCATTATTGTACGTAAAAGGCGAAATAGTTGCGAATTACGAATAACAACTTTACGACTGCGGTGCCCAGAGCCACATATTTTTCATCGCTCGAACACTGTAAAGGTGTGAAACGTTCTCGCAGCGGCAGCAGCACGTGGTTAGCAGGCTTTCTTTCTTTTATTAAATTTTCAGAGAATATTGTATTCCAATCTATTTATCAAGTGTATCTGTGTTGTTGTTCTCTCCTTTTCTTTTCCTTATCTTCCTCCTACTTCTTGTTTCTTATTGGCAGAGTTGAGGAGAGTAAAAGTAGACAACAACGCTAACATATTAAGAAGTGGGTAATTTCATTGTAAAAATGATTTTTCCACGTACACCTATCCGAGTGTCTTGATATATGATGAAAAACAGTTATTTTCATGATCATTTTTCACTAAAAAATACAATGCATTGTGAGGGTTGTTGCTGAATAAGAAAATATTCCTGAATAATCACAAGTATCCAATCTCGAATACAATGTTAAAAACCAGAAGGAACACAATGAGAATAAAAGAGCGAAACGTGAGACCGAAATTCCTGTGTTCCTATTTTCTTTTATAATTAAAGAGGCCTGCTAGAAGAAAACAGTTCAAAAGCCTTTCTGATTTAATTAAAAATTGCTACAGGTTTGGGATATATAGGTCGTGGTAATTGCAGGAAATACTTCCGGTAATGGACGCGTTGCAGGTAATTTTGCCCTTTCAGAAGGTGTGAGCACCAGCTTACCAACGGTACGTTAATGTTAATTAAGAAACGATGAATTGTGTCGCGAGATGAAGGAAAATTTTCCGTGTTGTTGTTGCTAGGAGTGCAAATACATGTATACATATACGTACCACACTGGTAAAATTTAATTCTTTATTATGAGGTGGGAAATGTTATACCAAAAATTTAAATTACATACTGTTTCATACATTTTTCAAAAAGTGGACAGTTCATGGTTCCGGGTTCGGTACCCCAGGCGGAGTGCTTCATTTGGGGAAAAAGGTACGCCTAAAAGGGCAGCACACCAGTGTATCTCGTGACAGGATGCCCAAGCAGATGCCGAGAATTCGGAGGATAAGTTTCCTGAACTCCAATGAATGCAAGCTTGGAAATTGAAATTGGAATCATGGTGCAGTCATTCTAAGCACAGAAGGTTAGATTAGTTCCAGTAAACAACCGCTCTGCTGTTGTCCACTGCATGAAGCAATGCCAACTAGAACAAGCGTCAAATAACACAATAAATATTTGTGCTATTAGAAACAAATAGAACGGGCTATAACAAGCAAATAGAAACGTAGAACTAGTGTTTGGTGAAAACGAAATGGCGAGCTCTGCGTGGGGGAAGACTTTGCGTAGTATTTACCTGAATAAACATCCAAGCGAATTGCATTGTGTCGGTTTTCACTTCAGTTTGAGTGTTGCCTCGCAACGACGCCGCAGCTCGCACTGAAGGCTTGGCTTTGGCATCTCGTTCTGCGAAGTAACATGCACATGAAACATTGCATCGCTGTAGAGTTGGCTCAAACGTATGTTAGGTTCATCACACTTGACACACTTTGGGGGTGTCACACTCAGTCTGTAACAAAATGGGGCTCTCTAACTTAGAATTATTATTTTTTGACCGAAGTCTTGGAAATATTTGCTGATTTTATGAAGATATCAGACAGTTCAGTAGTGGTTGAAATTTTTGCGCTAAAACTAATACGTAGGTTCAAGGAACACTGTTGAGGAGATGTACTTAACATTTATCGTTGAAAGATTCTTCGACGTAGGTTTCACTACATATAAGGGCCTTCTGTCAATTTCATGCAAGAAAACAAGGAAATTAAAGAAAGATATTACAATTTGCTCGAGCTTGAATACAGATATAATAACTGTTACGATTTTATTCAGTTAATATTTCTTTATTTTACGATTTAGGTTTAGATGGTCATATCTGTATTTCTGTTCTTGCTAATTTGAATACTCTAGTTTAGGAATATTATGCTTTAAATATTTGCGACTTTTCGAGTCATCGTTTCAGCCTTTTGTCAGTAATTATAGTTAAACATCTTTTCCCAAATACTATTCATTCGTAAGCGTTTTTTACTAAATTTTTGGAAACCGCAATCTGTGTGGGAAACAATGCTTAATAAACACTAATTTATCTTCTCGTATTCTTCAGAAGCAAGAGCATTGCCCTTCTTAGTTCACGTTTTGGAGTTATGGGTGCCGGGAGAGCGCTCGCTCTCTATCGTTAGCACTGGAATAACTCTGCTCTAAATTATCACGGCACGTAGGGACTCAAAGAAACCTCTCCGCTGTAAAATATCTATACTTCGTAAATTTGAGTTCATATAGAGTATGTGCAGTCAAGTTTCTGCAAAAGGTATGGTGCTTTCTTGTGTTTTCGTTGTCGTGAAGATAGTCAAGTTTTTATAGGGAGTTTGCCCTGTTCCGAGAAGCAATGTAGTCAACTAACGTCATTTTATCCTCTTGGACCACAATGCGAGCTATCCTCGACATATGACGTACTAATTTTAAGAACAATCTTGTTAAAATATTTTGAGCAGAAAATTTTGAACCCAAATCAAAAAGCGCTTAAGATAAGCACGTATCTAAGTTGTAGAGCTCCTATAGTCTAATGAACCCAAATTAGAGTTAGTATCCTAAACTACACGTCATAGTATATGTAAGTTCTAAGGAAGAGAAGGAATGATAAAGGACAGAAACTGATAACTATGACTCGTTAGGTAAATGTCATCTGTGATTAATATGAGTTTCCGTGCAGAACATTTCTGAGTTTCTCGTCCACCCCCACGCCCCGACCATGCTGGAGTCTTGAAGGCAAAGTTTGAGAGGCAGGAAGCTATTTTATTCAGATTCTCTACGAAAAGTCCAGCCATTTTTACCCAGGTTTACTGCGTGCAGAGGAGGCCCGGAGGACTCGCCTCTGCAGAAAAGTCAATCTTTGAAGCTGGATTAGGAAATCGGATATCAGCCGTGAAGATGCCCATGCACGGGTTAACTTAATGAGTTTATTCAGACATGGGCGGGACAGCCGAGACATTGAGCAGTGTCTCAATCCTGCGAGAGGCGCAAGCGAAAGACGGCAGATAACTCAAGTAAGGAGAGTTAAGTACAGATACAGCTGTTAATTCATCTATTTTGTACTCTACCTGATTCATATGAAATATAGTATTACTTAAAATTAATTCGTATGTTTTCTTTCGTTGAATGCGCCTGCAGTTTTTACTGAAGTTGATTAGGTGAATACGATGGATTGATTGATTATATTCTTATAGCATGAAAAAACCTGAAGTCATGATTCGTTTAACAATCGACTTTCATTTATATTTTATGAAACATATGTTCGTGTTTCATAAATAATGTTTATCATTAATTGGAACAGAAAACTATGAATTTGCAATGGAAACAGTAGATAAAAAAATGGTAATTTACACGATCAGATAAAAAATTCATACGGCTGTGAAACAGTAAAATACTGCAGCCGTATGAAATAGCAGCATTACTTGTAAAAGTGTCCTTACAAGTTAAAAACTGAGCATTAGAGTTTGGAAAACAGTACACGCAAACGTTGCCACGACTAAAATTTAATTAGATTCTACGCAATAGAATGATGAAAATTACCAGTTTGCACGTCTGTTAGACGTGACCATTGAAGCTCTCCTGCATTTATAGTTCATTATCTGTATTCGAGGACCTAAGATTATACATTTGTTATTCTCTAACCTGGCACTGCCATGCAGCTTACACAAAGCTCCCGGGATCGAAACCGGTAACTCTAGAGCCCAATCAACGCTGCAGTCGTTTCACACACGTAGAGCGCTGAATCGGTTTCAGAAAGCAAAAGTTCAATCTTTTTATTTACTTCTTGTAATACGCGATATTTTCTTTTTATTTCACCTATATTTTCTGACCGATTACATACTCGCTTTTGTTTATATCGCTATCTGCCGGGGACGACTGTAGAGCGGTGGTTTGCTAAAACCGGTCTAGCGCTTCCTGTATGGGTACCTACTTTGGGCACTCATGTGCACCAATGAGATCGTGTTCTGCTGATCGAGAATTAAGTTGCATAACTGGCGTAATCCACTTAAGCTAAGTATGTATGTATGGTAAAATAAACGAACGCTATAATTCTAACATGACTTTGTGTATTTCTAGATGATTAAAATATGCATGCCGAGGTGAGCTCGACGCTGTTAGGAGATTTTAAGTTGGAGACGTTTGCGTCCAAACGAGTCCGAGCTGTCATACCTACATACCTACGCTTTGTTAAAGGGCCTCAGCTGGCAGATATAAAAAGGTTTCTAAATTAGAGCGGCTCATGACGAGCACATCTTTCCCCTAGAATGTTTCTTAATGCAGAGTGGTCCAGGTAAATGTACTCACTATTAATAATTGAAGTATTTCTAATCACAGTGCCGTTGCCAGTGAGAGCTGCCTGCCCAAGGGTAATTTAATAGGTACCCTACATTTCTGGGTAAGGTTAGAAAGTGGAAGTCAATTAATTTCAAATCATTAAATTACAAACATTGAGAAATGTTCTTTTGCTCCTCTATACAATAAAATGTTTACCAATCGGATATGTCACCTCACGCTAAAAAGTCCCGAGGCTCGTTCTGACAGGAGTGAGAGTTTTATTGTTTATAAGTAGGACCTGGGAACATCAAATTTCTCTATGAAATTATTTTCTAATGTGGGGAGAACCGGTAAATGCTGTTAAATAACTTTATACACTCGGTTGGACTTCATCTGAAAAATTATCACTTTTAACATTACTGGCACTGTCTCAAGTTGCTGATTTATTAGGTGTTTTTATTTTTAAATTATCGACATATTTTTTAGTAGTTTCCATCATGCTGATCGTACTCTAAATATGAAGCAATTATAACGAAATATCAGCGCTTGAAACTAGTGCCGCCTCATGCTTAAAAAACACCTCTGTTATTCCCAGGGTTGTCCTTGAATATGTAAACAGAAGCCTCACAAAATAGACTCGTAGCAATAACACACTCAGTGACGGAAACGAGTCGTGCGTGAAATGCGACTTCCATTGCTTTTATTTGCTGACATTAAGTTCATTCGCAATTTTTTATAATGGCTGTGAACATGTCATTTGCCCTGCCTTGCTGACATTAAGTTCTTTTGTAATTAGTTAAAAGTGCTGCGAAAATGTCATTTGCCCATCTTTGCTGACATTAAGTTCTTGTGTTAGAACGCGTGCTGTGAAAATTTCCTGGGAACACTTAAGACGATAATCTGTAAGTTAGGTGACTGGATGCACTCCTGCTCGAACAACGCATTTTCAAATTTAAATATTACTGATTCTTTTCGCGCCATTGATAGTTACACAGAACTCATCGATTTCTTCGGAAGTGATTTTAATCGTGACGAATGAGCTAAGGAAAGGCTGTCCATATCTTTACTTCAAGATGTCACAAAGGTCGGTAAAATTTCGTATTTTTTCTTGTTAGAATTCACTTGTAGAACTTTCACAACAGTTCGGAGCGTACTCCAACATTATTGCTTATTTTTTAGCGATACAGGAAATGATTTTCATGGATGAAATTATTTCGAGCGGTTCTGTTTTATGCTAAGATCATAAAAATATGCCTTGCAGAAACAGCTAATTTAGGATACTTTTTGCTCATGCAAGCATGACTGCCTTGCATGGAGGTGAAAAATGATTACAAATCCTGTACCATCAGCCCAAAACAGTTTCTTGCACTTTTTAGAGTTTACTTTGTAGTTCAAAAACCACAAATTAAATAACAAAACCGAAATCGTTTCCTGGTTTTCAATTTAGTTCAGTTGTTGGATATTTAGTTTGCTTTTACGCCTATTTTCTCCATAAGAGTCCAGAAAAATAATTTTCTACAGAGCTTTTCTTTGGAGTTTTTAGTCACTTTCAATAGGCCTTTTTTATTGATTTTTTTATCGTTTTTAGGAGGATTTTTTTACAGAGCTTTATAAAATAGTGTCTAGAATAACTTTTTAGTGAGTTTTTGTGTAATAGGGCTTTATAAAATTTTGTCCTGAATAATTTTTTATAGAACTTTACGCTAAGTTTCATCATTAAAATACGGCACTACGCGTTCATCACGACGTTCGAACCAAAACCTAAAGGTCCACTGCGGCAACATAATAAATGATGGAGTCCTCAGCATTCAATAACATAACTAGGCCCATTCTTTTCGTTGGTAGTAATAATATCTGACTTTGTAATTACAAAAACACTGAGTCGCCTATTTTGAACGAGTCAAATATTAGATTCTAATTTTTATTTCAATCCTAGCAGAATCCTAATTTTCCCCAAACTCGTACGTCCCTCCATTGAGACGCTCCAATGGAGTATCTCTGAGCGCTATCCACAATGGGCTAAGTGTTCATCATTTTAAACCTCTAACGTAGCACCAAAATCAGTTGTTGATTATATTTCACAATTTGAGTTGTGCCAAGCAACGCTCATTTCAGATTAAAAAGTATTTACCTAGAACTGCAACTATTTTTTCGAATAAAATTTACCATTTTTACGTTTGTGGCTGATCTCAACCTTCCCCGTCTTGGGATTGATAATATTTTTCACAGGTTTTCAAGCAGTTTTCTTTCGCATGTCCTAGAAACAGCTTCGTACAGCGATACGGAGTTACTGAGTCTGTTATTCAGAGGAACACAAGTACTGGAACGCTTTAAAAACCCAATAAAATTGGAAAAAATTCAGCAAGAAAATTCATTGAGAGCAGTTGAGCAACTACAAATTCCCATTTAAAAGACAGTAATCCGAATTATCAATGCTTGAAAACGGCTTCATCGGACCTTACTTTTTTGTAAATGAAGAGCGGATTACAGTGACTGTCACTTCAGGTGGCTGTGTTGAGACGTTGCAATCTTTCGATGCACCTGCGCTGAACAACAATCTACAACTACTCGAAACTTGGTTTCAACAAGATCATGCGACATCACAACATTGCAAGAAAACTTTTGGTTGGATTTTCCCATTTTCATTGTCTTTTTTTTAAATGATATCTTTTTTAGTAGCGTAGAAGTTGTCTTCATTGACTAACAAGAAAAAATTCCCTCGAGCGTCGTTGTACGCGTTGAGGCTGAGCGTCTCAAACGACCGTCTCCTCATGTGCATTAACACGCTCAACTCGGTAGCTCTTAAAGGCGTTTGAAGGTTCATTACACGGTGGCTTCGGCAGTCTGCAGAAACTTAGAGAATTCAATACCTAAAGACAGCGGCGAGTCCATACTCAAAAAGTTAAGGAAACTTTCGAGGGTAAATGATCTCGATGACATGACGAAGCTCCTTGAAAGTGCGCTCCCGGCTACGAGTTTGGAGTTCAAGTTCGGCATTGAACTTTGCTAGACTCGGGAAGTTCGGTAATGATGCTCGGAGCTGATGGCTGTACTAAGTTGTGTAAAAATTTTACAACTTTGAGCACACTTCGCCTGTGAAATCTATGAGACTGGCAGACATGTAGGAGAAGTTGGCTACTGCTTTTGTTGTCGATACTGAGAAACTCGCGCTTATAAGAGGTATTGTGAACGTACTTTTTACAAGTATTCCATCGTGTTTGCCTTCTATTGATTATCTAAGGCTTTAGGATCTATTTTGAACACGAAACAAATGAAACAAGATTAAAACGTTTGCTGTCACATAACGCACATGTGCGTTATGTGGAAGTGTGCTGCTATCAGCTCAGGTGCTAATTGCTATGTTTAATTGACATCGTAAAATCTTACTTCTGACTTACATGTACGTATTTGTTTATTATCTTAATGTATACGCTACAAGTGCTTCTCTGAGACAATGTAGAACTACCAAGGTAAGGAAAACGAGAAAATTTTGGGTTCATATTTTAATAAAAACAATTACTATGGCATTGAATAAGGAAACTAACTTCCAAAGAGGCAGTGAAAAACGGTTGCTAGAGAATTTCATTGAATTGTTCTAAATGCCTACGCTCCTCGTAGAACTCCTTTTCTTACAGCAAAACACGTAAAGAACGACTTTAAAAATTGCCAAAGACTATCTTGACAAAAGAATTGAGTTTTGTAAAAGGGTTGTCTGGTCCGATGGAAGCAAAATAGAACTTTTCGGCCGAAACGACGCTCGTCATGTTGAGGACAACAAGGACTGCCTGTGATCCCTAGAACACCTTTCCTACCGTCAATTATAAGGAGGCAGCAACATGGTGTGGGACTGTTTTACCATGGCCACATCACTGACGGAAAAATTGATAGTTTTATGTGAATAAGCTGCTTCCGAACACAAGAAAATCTACTGCGGGCGCAAGAGGATCTTTCAGCAAGACAATGACCTCAAACATACGCCAAATTTTTCAAAAGAACGAGTAGCAAATAAGAAAATAAGTCTCCGCCCGTGGCCTACCCCAAACAAGAGCTCGAAAGTTTTAAAGTATATAGAAAATAGAGTTCTGCAAATACTCACGTCTTTCGGCGAAAAAAAGATGGAACTTCAAGATGTAGTTATGCAATAAGGCTGAATTCAGTTTTTTATGGAAAAAATATACTGAGCTTCAAGATGTAGTTATGCAATATGGCCGCATTTATTTTTTTACGAAAAACTAGTTGTCTCCTAGTGAAACAGGTCCCTAATGCAAATATGCTTCATTAAGGGTTAAATTATTTTGGGAATTGTATCCGGAAATCTTAGAGTTATGAGGCAATTCATACGTTTTTCCTACAATATGCAGACAGTTTCCGTGCTGCTATTGTATTATTACTTGTTGTCTGCGCGCAGCTCTTGAAAAACGCTAAGCCGATTCGTGACAGAGAAGATTGCGAGTCAATGGAAAAGTTTTACAAAAAAATTGATGCTATGTTAAGGCTTCAGTATTTGCGTCCGTGAATTCATTCTGTGGTTTCTTACAAGGAAAATAATATTGCTACAGCGATGCCACTATATAGATGGTTGTTTCTAAATAAAAACAAAATGTCCATTAAAACTCAAGTCATTTTATCTCGTTACCGCGGAATACTTACCGCTATTGGAGACCTAATCCAGTCGAACTCCAGCATCAAAATAATTTTACCGGTAAAATAAATTCCGTTTGAAAATTTAAACATGCATCCGATAACCAGACACTGAAAAAGATTCAAATATTTTAAAATTTATTTGCCACAACTACTTCCCATTTGACACTCTACTACATTCAAAGGAACAATGACAGTTAATGAACCAACATTAGAAAAAAGTTTTGTGAGCATAAATAAGCTCCAAGGCCTCTTGAACAAATGAGTTTGTTAAGTTTTAGTCGCATACTGGAATTTCATCTGGACGTGAGCCTCAATTCACTGAAGTGACCTCGTTTACTTGTGGATGAAATCTTTCTTCTTCCATTCGCGATATTAATTCAATTTCCGAGGGACGACTCAGGTTTTCGCCGCACCCCGGACACAAAATGCAAACCAACTTCCCTGCCGTCGCGACAGCCCAGCAGCGACATTACACGGACAAGGGGTTTTGTGCACCCTGCGCGCTAATATCTTTTTGTTCATTATTACCACGGCTGCATGAAGGGGGCGTTACTTGAATGATTTAATTTCCTTTCCCCTTTGTTGTGAGGCTCGGAGGCTTAATGAACGTTTCCGGCATTCCTCCATTGAGGAAATGAGGGAATTCCAATAGGACACTTCAGGAGCAGCTGCTGGAAAACACCTCGCACGGCCGTCTTCGGGAGTCGTCAGAAAGCGTCATTTGCACTGGATTGAAATGCACAGGTTTACTGAGTGCACACGCCTACACACACCCCCCACACACACGCATACACACACATTCACACACGCACATCTTACCTTAGCTTACCTTAGAAACACGCACACATACACATGACAGTGCACAGAAATATGTTCTCTTACACACGCCTGCACGTGCACATACCGTGTCGGTATGTTCTTGCCCAGTAAAACCTCTCAGCCCGGGACTTCTAACCTTTATTTACACCTGCACTCGTACGAAATTTTTACTTCTTCGAACGCACCCTTTACAAATTTATAGCTACTCTACGATAAAAAAGTAACTGTGTACCCAATTTTTCCAAAAACAAAAAATTAGCATCATTGTCCGGAAATTTTATGCATTTCTCGTTCGTTCGGATATATTAGGTTGTTGCAAAAAGTGTTGGCTGATTGAAGAATTGTATTTGAGAATGCCCTTTTATCGTAGTATTCTCCGTATATTATAGGTGAATTTCCACAAACCCGATAATTAACATGTTCCCTTTAATAATTGTCAACTAATTCTGATAGAGAACATGATAGAGAACGGATGCCTTTAATTATGAGTATAAAGCGAAAAGACCTTCACTTACTTTTCTTTCGTGAGACGTAACTTGTTCATAGACCCCTCACCCCCACTGCAGGGGTCCACACGGGGGTGAGGGGTCCACAAGAGGTTGGTCATTACGAAGATGGTCGCAGAAATTCCGTTATGATGATGAATAATAATTGAAGATGAAGAGGGCATTGAAGATGAAGAGGGTTGAGAATGGTCATACAGTCGTGACGATGAACAACTGGAGGTAAAAGATAAAAGCGAAGTCCCCGCCAAAGTGTTAGACATAAGACTCAGACTCTTGGTGTCAGGATTGCGACAGTCTCACGCCAATCGCAGACGACGCCATTGGTGAGTAGACGCGGCCTGATTCTGCCCCACGATAACGAGCCGAATCATGTTGCAAAAAAGACATTCTAGAAAATCACAGCTCTGAGATTCGAGACTCTACCATATCCTCCATATTCTCCTGATCTTTCCCTACTGATTTGCAAATTTTTAGTCCTCAAGGTCAACTTTGAAGAGCGAAACTTTCAGGGCAAAGCCAGATGTGGAATCAGCTTCCAAAGATTTTACTGTATTACATCCAAGAATGTTTTATTAAAATGGCAAAAAAATCTTCTTGATCGATGACAGAAGTGCATAGATACGTAAAGCGTATGTTTTGATAATTTAAACATGTTTACCATTTATTTTCCTAAAATAAACTATGTTTCTGATATTAGCCATAATTTTTGTAAAAACTTAATACTATCTCGTACCCTTGGTTGGAAAACTCGGAACAAGCATTTAGAAATGTATTCACTACCCATAGCAGTCGAGCCTTTCTTGCAACATGGCTGTCACGCATCCAAACACCTCATTATCAGGAGTACAAACATTGCAACACCAAACTCGTCACACATGCTTAACACAAACTCGAGCACAAACACCGCAGCACCAAACTCACACTCATACCATAATACGCCCCTTAAGCAGGCTCACAATATCACACTCATACCATAATACGCCTCTTAGGCAGGCTCACAATATCACACTCATACCATAATACGCTCCTAAAGCAGGCTCACAATATCACACTCATACCATAATACGCCTCTAAAGCAGGCTCACAATATCACACTCATACCATAATACGCCCCTAAAGCAGGCTCACAATATCACACTCATACCATAATACGCCTCTTAAGCAGGCTCACAATATGTTTGTAAAGTAAGCACTTGAGCACCAAGCTCCTATTATTTGCTGTCACGCATACCCTACGCGCATTCGCTACACACACTCTCTCCACATATTCTCTACACGCATTCTCTACACATTTGCTTCCACGCATTCTTTGCACGCATTCTTTACACGCATTCTTCACACATTCTCTACACGCATTCTTCACACATTCTTTACACGCATTCTTCACACATTCTCTATACGGATTCTTCACACAATCGCTACACGCATTCTATGCACATTTGCTCTCACGATTTCTTTCATGCATTCCCTACAGAAGCACAGCTGTCTGTTGCAAACGAAGCTTGGGTGTTTGCTGGGAAATTCGAGGTATGCAGTGAGGTGTGGAGCTCCAATCACATCCTCTGGTGAAACAAAATGCGAGCAAAACTTTGTGCCGTAAAAACGAGCTCTCAAATTCTGTAAGCAGCGACCCGGTTTCATTTCAAGCAGAGGTAAAATTGATGAATAATCATGAGCTTGTTCAGAACAGTTTCAGGATGTGAGTCACACATCCTGAAAGCCATGATTTGAAATTGCCTTTTTCAAGCTCGGGTGCGTGTTATTGAGTCAGAGCGGTAGTTCTTTGATCGTGGACGCCCCTCACGCGGATTCGCGCCTTCGTGCCGAGCGTCTCAATGGCCAAAAAGTCGTCAAGATTCTGTTGAAGATTGTAGTTAGTTTAGCCTTAGTGAGAACAGTTTATATTTCCTTGTGTTTGTGTCCTCATAATGCTAAAGTCTTTCTCACTGAAGCTCAGGATGTTGAAATTCCGTGAACTTCGAAATTATACTGGAGATTTTGAAGAATTTTTTTTTTGTCTTCGGTAAGAGTGTTTTATAAGGAAGTTATAGCTGATTGAATGAATCACCGATACTTTTTGTTTGGGGATTAGTTTATTTAGTGGGGATTAGTATTGAACGTGTATATCTCACCCAACAAAATTAAACAACTCTCTAACGCACCGAAAGATATTGATACGATATCGAACAGCCTTAAAGTACTTCAGAATAAGAACACATGTAAGTAGATAATTACTGAAATTGTTGACTTATATTAAGTGCAGTAGAGTAACGTAAATCAGGAGTATCCATTTGAAGAAAGCTAAAATCCGGCAAAATGTGTTTGAAACCGTAGAGAGTAATTCACGAATTCGTGCATCGATAACTCATAAAAGGCTCAAATTGTGATGAAAACTCACTGACTTTTGACTGATTTGTAATGAATATTCGTCATTCGTGAATGAAAGCGCTCCTCTGTACAACACATTTACCTGGCAGCCAGTTCAGTGCCGCTTACTCGGGTGTAAGCACAAAACTTTTGCTGGACATGACACATGTGAACCGCTCGTCCATCATTTGTGCGGTAGCTGCTGGGTATTATTTCTGATGCCCTCCAATTACACAGGCAGCAACATTACGCGACGTCCTATTTTGAGAAATGGGGGCCTATATTCGCTGGCATTATAAGACAGAAATAATTACGCATTACGCAGCACAGGAGCCAAAGCGTCACTGTGTAGGGTGCCATCTCTGCCCCAGGATCACACGACCAATGGGGCCGGCTATTTAGATTAAGACGTTTGATACCGAGTTAAATTTGGGTGTTTTCACTTTCGTTGTCTCTCTACAGTGAACTGATAGTTCAAGTGTAGTCATCGCGAATAAAAAGTTAATGGAGCCATGGCAGAACTCCTCTATCCAAGTCCACGATCCTTCATAACGTAAATCGACAGCCGTATTGACATTTACATATTAATTTCAGTGTATTTTTAACATGAAGATAAAATTGCATGGTGATTTAGCCTGTCCAAAAAAGGAACGCGACTTATAATTTTCTTAAATAGTTGGAACTAACACATTAAGGTAGACTTCAATGAGCTCATAACATTAAGTTCAGCATCTTTTTGTAAAAACCTCACTAATTTAATATTTGATGTGCATAACCGAAAGACTTAGATTATAATATATTATGATAATAAAATATGGAAGATATAGAAAATTATTGCAATATTTTAAACTGCATCTGCATTGAAACTGTTAAATTCAAGGAACTTATGCTGAAAGTGGTCAATTTTCCAAGCTTTTCGTGTTACGTTTACAAACCTACAGTATATGAAACTGTGCGCAAAAAAAGAAGATGATTTGTCATTCGCTAACTGCCGTGGAGTTATTAAGCGATCAGCGTCTTGGACCCACAAGGGTTGGGAGCTTTTTAAGTCTACAGCGCCGTTAGAACTCGGCCGTAGATGATGGGTTAGAAATTACTTCTGTAGAATTCTTGACATAAGTAGTAACCTTCCTCTTCCATAGGAAAAAGTTAAGGTTTTGTGAAACTTTCTGCAGAAACTATTCGAACACAGGGGAATAATTTCTGTTCCGTAGCCATTAAGCAGCAAAAATGCTAACACCACACAGCTTCCTGACCGAACCAGCTTAAATGTCGATCAAAATATGCTGGTCTTACTTCGTAGAAGATAATCAAATACTTCACGCAAAAAGTGCAACGCATTCTTCATTGATGGTAAATGAATCAATGGGCGTCCCGCAGAAGTCATCGTATTACGACTTTGTGCGCACTGCTACCATTTGGGGGAAATTTTCGTTCATTTTGAAATACGGTGCAATGCATGGAGGCTGGACACTTAAGCAGGGTGCTAGGGGAAACAGGATGGACACACTGATTGAGACGCTTGTTGTGGCATTCACGTATTCTCTTCGCTCTTGAGGACAATGAAGTATCAAGGTTTTCCAAGAGTGACTGCAGAGCTAACTCAGCACCTTCGAAACTCTGCGTCTCCGAAAACTTCCCTCAGCGACCTTCATAAAGCCTGGGATCATGGGAGAGCTGCGACACAGAATTCCGTTCTTTCTGAGGAAACTCCTTCTTTCTTGCCCTAAGGTCCCTGAGCTTCAGCTGGCCAAGAGCCTCAGATTATCCAATGAGGTTCACACGTAGCGAGTAATATTCTCTCACGAGTCGAATTTTCGTCACTTTTTCTTGTTCTTTAGCCCGAAAAGAAGAGAAAAGTCTTCAGTTTTGACTGCAGTGATAAATTATCGCACTCAGTCGATCTTCGGTAGATTTAGTAGCAACGATTTCAGGAGCTCCTCAATGGTAGAAGTGCTTGCTTTATGCACGATATGATTTGTACTCACAATTTTTAGTGCGAGTCGTTCGAAACACACAAGTATTGTAGTGCCGAGACCCCTTATTTCGGGTACCCGAAACCAGGGACTCTGAACACAACTCAGACGGCGCACAAATATCAAGTACAACGTAGGTAAAGGTCTACCTGCATGTTCCAGATATCTTGGGAAATGAAATCTATCCCAACGTTTTCGATGGTCAATGTTCATGTCAAGACGACAGTGCGCTGGTACGATGAATAAGTAAAATGTAAGACACCTGAACTGGCTTCCGTCATCGTTAGATCACAATTTACATGTGAGTATCTTTAAAGTCTGTATAGGAGAGCTTTGTAGTCGATAATCCAGTCGTACCTGCAAGATCTCAGCGAATATTACTCAAAGAACGACTAACAATTCTCCTACTTGAGAAAAATAATTTGAGAAGTCGTTTTTCGGAGGGATCCAAAACGTCGGCAACGCGACTGGAGAACTTATTTTTCCATAAAAGTGCACGTTTTTAACGCAAGAGGGACTCGTGTTCTTTTGGCTTACTTTTTTTTAAGAAGACAAAAAATTTAAAAGCATAATTCTATTATGCTAATTTCCTTGGTTTGATATCAACATCCGAGAGCCTAGAACGATATGTGAAACATTAAAAAAAGACATTTTCACCGCTTTCATAAACAATTTTGTCGAGCGGACTTTCCACAAAAAATGAAGCGCTTTTCAGTTTATAATAACCGACTCTTAAGTTGTCACGCTGGAAGTTTAAATATTCAGCTCAAAGGGTTGGAGGAGAAAATCAACTCGTTCAGTACTTCGTCTCCTCAATTAACGCACAACTTTCCTAACCGTCGCTCGACATGATCCAAATAAATATCATAATAACAATCACTACAGGAGGTAAAATCCAGAAACGTACTTTCATGAGCACCTTTTGAGATCGTTTATCTGCCGCTCTCGACGCTTTCCTGCGTTGTTTCGTCACGGCAAAGACGCTATCGTTGTCGGAGGACTCAAAATTGACCACTGAAGCGTCATGTCCTCTTTGGTTGAGGACCTCCGAGGCGACATGGGCCAGTGTCACGAGGCCCACGAAGCCTATCACTGCCAGGAACCAACCGTCCAACACTTTGACGTAAGCAGTTTTGGGCAGCGTCTTCATCGAGCGCTTGAAGAGCGTAACCAGCATGAGCAGAGTGGACAGTGTCACAGGAAGGCGAACCTGGAAAAAATGATTTCCTTTTAGCCGTTTAGTGCCGCTCTGGAGACTGCAGGACTGGGCAATCGTTTGCTGCAAGATTCGACCGGTTTGCTCAGTCCAGACTGGGGAAATTAAACATGGTGAACAGGCCTGTCTCGAAAGAAGATTTGATGTTCTATCACACCGCACTCATCACACATTAGCAGTGCAATTATGAGGCCTATCCGTTACGTTCTCGTGTGCTGCTGATGGTTGTTATTCAACGCTTTATGTCCAAAGAAGACATACGTGTCTCCTCTTTCAGATGACGTTTATTACGGGGTAATAAGGAGCACCATTTGGATGTGCCTTTTCGAAAAGATTCATAATTAAACAATTTTCAGGAAAACTTCTCAGACAGGCCTAAGTTACCCAATTACAACAAGAAATAAAGCAGTGTATTTTCTCTGTAAAGTAAATTATTTTCTGGACACAAAGGTCTAAGTAAGTCACTTAGAACTATAGTTTACCTCTCAAAATGTTCCTAAACGAACTTGTGTTGAATATCTTTTAGTACAGGTGTTAATTTTTCTGAGGAACATAGTTAATTATTCATATAGTTCTTAATTTTTGTAGAGAGTCAATGAATTATTCTTACACGTCTCGATTATCCTAAGGGATAGAATGAACCATTCATACAGGTCTCAATTTTTATGAGAAATACAGTGAACTCTAATTTGTGCGAAAGGAAGGGAAAATGTGTTATTAACTGGAGTTGCAACGTAGTGTAAAAGGCCCTCTAGCGGTTTCAGACCCTCAATCGGACCGTGACCGCTGATCCATACATTAATATGCTTGTAATTATTTATGTGGGTCACACCTTCATCAATAAATATAAAGATCATTACGGTTTCTACAGTATGCTACGGCTTGATCATAAACTTTCACTCTTAAAGACTCTAACTACGAATTAATCGCGGGTCCTGCCAGCTAGTGACGTATTGTTACACGTCGATGACGTCAAATATTTTACAATTACCGTGCGAGGGCCACTCTATTAAATACTGTGAGCGACGGTGCTATTCATCGGAGCTAGTAATATGTTATTCAGCTAGTGTTATTAATGTAGTGCGAAGGCGCTACTAGCGCTAAATCAGCTAGCAAAGGGGTGCTAAGCTAATGCTAGTAATGTCGGGCTTAGCTGGGACAAGCACTGCAGTGATAAGCTAAAAACTAGTAATAGTATACGGTCGAGGTATGATATGCATCTTACACCTGAAGCAGCAATTTCATACAATATAAGAATATATAATATTCATTAATGTGCCTAGTTCCTGTATACATATTTTTTGTGCGAAACCACTCATTCGCGTACTAAAGGAATTGGATGTAAGAAAATTTCGAAGTCCGTGGTCTCGAGTTCAGATTTCTGCGTTCGGATTCGTAGCCAGCGAGACTGGGTCAGAGAGGAGAGGACAGTCCGTATCAGTGTACTGAAAATTACATAACTTCCTGTGGGGGTTACTGCCATTTTTGACGGCATGACAATGCTATTGAACAGTTTAATCTTCGTGCACCTGCAGCAGCGACGGCCTGATGAACAAGGTGGAGTAGACAACGACGGCCATCTGGCAGGACGGCAGCATGACCGTCACCAGAGGCACGCTCGAGAGCCGAGCCACGTGTATTGTCACCTGTCGAAAACATATTACTATCTTTATATCCTCATCGAGATCCATTATCCGATGTTGTTCGTTACAATTCAAATTTTAAAATAGCTGCGCCCGTTTCCTCCTTCACTGATCCCCACGCGAGTGATTGAGTTGGGAATCTCCTGAAGTGAATTTACTTTTTTTGGTCATCAAGGGCTTTGCAAGGAGATCCAAGTGTTCATTCTTTGATTGCATTGCTAATTCTGCACGACGTTGTAAAAATAAACAGTCAAGGCATTCTCGAAAAAGCATGACGGTTTCCTATGCGTAAAATTACAATTTGCGAAGATGAAAAACATTTTAAAATTACAATCTTTAAAACTAATTTTTCATTTTCGAAGTTCTAGCTGTATTAAGCACTTTCAGGGGACAGGGTTAATTCATAAGCTTATGTGTAATTTTCTTTCTGATTTGCTTATGGAAATTAAAACAAAATAAATTTTTAATTTATAAGTTCATGAACTAGTGGAGAAGAATGGTGAAGTTTACTAGTTGAATTTTTTTTCCAGTTGCTGCTGAGTATAACTTTGCTCGTTTATGACGCATAAAAATCAATGACGCTATTCCAAAATTAAAGGAGAATGAGTTCAAATGATGATCTAAATTAGGCAATTGCGTATGTGTTCTTACTTTATTAGGCACGATTTGGCATTAATATTTGCGGCGACCTGGCCACTCCTAGCCTGCATCTTGACGACATTTCTAATTTTGTTGAGTTTGCACGGAAATTTCAGCTGCAACTCAGCGTAGCTGTGAAAGACACGGAAAAAATGTCCAGTTCGTGTAATCAAGCAATTTTTGAGAGACAACGTGTGAACTGCGATTAATATTGATCCTAGAGTACTATAACGTTAAACATCATACAACGTAGGTTTGAATGACGAAGAGCTTTTGAGTCTCATCCTTCCACCTCTTCCTTCATTTGATTATTTTAAGTAGCTTGAAATTCGGCAAAAATTCCACTTTACTGTGAAGTTTTATAGATAAATAGATGTAAACTTGCGTAATCTAAGACAAATTTCACTTTACTCTGAAGTGTAATAGATAAATAGATGTAAACTTGCGTAATCTCAGACACAGTCCTTAAAATAGATATATATGTGTAACTCTTTTTCATGCCATTTGGTTAGCAGGTGTTCGTTGAAAAATCAAAACCTCCACGAAAGAGAATTATTTTTATTACAAAGAATCAATCTAACAATTTTTTTTCGTTCCTACTGAATTAGTTTAATTTTTTCTAAATTGATACGTCTGCTTCACATCTTCTACAGTTCCACATCTTTTCGGATCTTTTTGTCCTCCTGTGTATTAATAATTTTCAGTAGATAAGAGATACCGTATTTATCGTGCAACATTATATTTTCATATTATTATGCGACAAATACTGAGCTCACAGGCTTAAAGTAAAAAGTTACTTTGCGTCCGCAATGATTTTCTCTCATTTCATTTTAACAATTGAAATTAAACTCAAGATAGGTTAAGTTGTAAATCAATTGCAAATTCACCAGCATTTAGACACTATGCACATTAGTACACTTCCTGTGAATGAAACAAAAGATAATTAAATGTTTGGTGCAATTACCGTAGATTTTACTGAATGCTCCTATGTTCACTTATTCGCAACGAAATTCTTAGAGAAAAAAAAATTTTTTTTTAGTTGACATTGCCGATGTCTTCGGAAAGTCTTTTGGGATAGATTAGATTAGATTAGACGGTTGCATCCTAGATTTTATGTTTACTTTTTGGTCTTGAACCGCATTATCCAGGCGAAAGAATAAAAATAAGTGAATACAGGAATAAAATCTAAAAATACATATGCGCATTTTTGAGACACATTATTCAGCTCAAATGAAGTGGACAGTATTTGAGGCCTGCTATTACTCTAAAGTTACAAGAGCCGTAGACATGTACAGTCACAAGTAATTTCCTTAATGAAATGTGCTGCTGATCCGGTTAAATATAAAATTTATTGTGGATACGTTGACTGAACAAGTGAAACAGTTTCTTAATCCAAATGAGACGTCCTAGTTTTCTAACTGTAGCTGGAAAAATACAAAATATTATAATTTCTCAGAGAGAAACAGGAAGAAGAATAAAGAAGATTCCATTAGTATTTTGTTACATTTATTGGTTTTACTTTCTCCAGTTTGCGTACGCACTTCTTAAACATTTTCATGGACTTTCTTTCACTCATTCATTGAGCCTCACCCGGAATGTGCTGGCAACGTCCGTCGTCTCGACAGACTGCGAGACGTCATCAAAAGTGAAGGCCGACACAGACTCGACGAAGGAAAAGTTCCTACTCGACTCGGCGGCCACGAGGACGACTTCGTCTCCTCTGGTCCTCGACTCCAAACTCAGCGTGCAGTTGTGGGTGTCGAATGGGTACCGGACCACGTTGAAGCTGCACTCAAACTTCCCGCTGAAAAGATTCATCGTAAGGTGTTTCTAAGAATGCAGTTAAAACCGAGGTGAAAGTTAAATTTGAAACAATTCGATTCAGTAATTTGTATTATGTGATTATTATATTTGGAGGCTGCTAATATAATACGCCGTATCTAGTGGAATATATGCACTATATTTTACCGAGGGTGTGAGATAGTTTTAGGTTATTGCAGAAGTAATGACCCCTTTCCGAAACATAGATTATTATCATAAAATGAACAATAAACATATTTAAATGTTTTAAATTATGAGCTTTGAGCATCTATGCTTCTCTGCCATTTATCAATGGGATAAGCTATTCCTCGTTGATAAAAACTTATTGACTGTAATGCAACAACGCATTATCATGCGGCAGATTTGGACTGGGCTGATTCACCAATGACGTCGTCT
Organism: Orchestia grillus; assembly: GCA_014899125.1. Classification (NCBI taxonomy): domain Eukaryota; kingdom Metazoa; phylum Arthropoda; class Malacostraca; order Amphipoda; family Talitridae; genus Orchestia; species Orchestia grillus. Next base: position 35,343 of record VOMN01007562.1, read on the forward strand.
GCAAATGGAGTGAGACTGTCGCAGTACTGACACCAAGAGCCTGAGACATTTCTCTGAAAGTTTGATGTAATTTTTTTCAACAATTGCTCTCAGTTGTCCACTGTCAAGACTGCAAGACTGTCCTCTACCCTCTTCATCTTCAATGCTTTCACCACCAATATGGAATTTCAGAAGCCATTCTCGAACTGACCTTAAAAGCTAGAAACCTCGTTCGATCTTTATGGACCATTCACACCATGCTCTGTTTATATCGGCGGCAATATAGGAAGTTCTATATCCGAGTTTGACCTGATGCAAAGTGAGTAAACGAATATCTTTTTTCTTAGATTCCCAATTAAATACTTATATACAACAAGAATGTTTTTTTTGCTTGAAAGACGCTGTGAATCAGGTACGCTAAAATTCACCGGAAACATTCTGAGAGTACTGTGCAAAAATAGTGTTTCCAAGTACAACTCTTAGGTTTGCTAATATTTTTGTAATAACCAAATGTTTCATAAATCCCTTACCTGTAGTACAACATGTAACTCAGTTTCCCGGAGGAGCCAGGGTATGTGCAGTCTGGAAGAAACGTAGATTTGGGTTGTTCACCGTCGATTTAGGTCGCAATTTGTAAAAAATATAACTTAACTTAAAGTAAACCTACTTTTAGTGAGTAGCAGTAATACAAAGGTTACTAGCACTTCGACAACAAAAGTCATGTCGCACCGAATTCACAAAAGTATTTCACCATTCATAAATTATGCAATGCAATGAACGTCTTCTACCTAGTGTTTCGATAGAAACACTCATTGATGAAATCATTTCCTTTTCATCTCAAGCAAAATTAGCGAATTTCAGTGCTAATGGATCGCATCAATTATACTTGTGTGTCCGTTAGTGGGACTCTCCAGTCAAGAAACCTGGTCAAAAATAGGTTGAAAATTTTATTTTAGGTTGAGCTCCAGCGATATAATGCAAAATTTACACATGAGAAGATCTGTATAATTTCAAAATAGCCATTGAGAAGAAACGTTTTTGTTTACTGCTTGAAACCTTCTTATCTCTTCTCCTAAAACCGGTTCAAAATATTTCAGAATGGCATCATAATTATGAAAATAATTAACTAAGTTCATGTAAACGATGAGTAGCAACTTTTTTTCGGATATCGAGTGCAAATTGAGTTTTCTGTCGTTAAGAACATTTATTGTAATAGATTATCCGATAAATAATGAGGCTTACCTTCTCTATGGTTATTCATTTTAATATCCAAGGGATTCGAAACTTTGATAATTTGTATTTGTTCACGCAGCAAAGCCCTTTCTCCGTCATGAATTGTTTTAAAATGGAATTTAGGCGTCCAAATCATCCGACGTTCCTCATCGCTCAAAACATTTTTGTGCGATTCATCTTGCAGGTTCACAAAATATAATCTTGGGTCCATCCACGTTAAGGTTACGAGAATTTCCACGTGAATCCAGTGCGCAGCGTCATTGACTTCCAAAAATCGAACGATTTCAAGTTCAGTCTCGATCTCCAGAGGATGGATGACATCTGGAGGGCTGCTGGAGTCGTAGGTTTCAGGCACGAAAATGATTTCGCAATGGTTCTCATCAGATAAATCTTGACAATGAGCTCCTCCGTCGCACAGGTTTTCGACTGGTATGCAGTCGCCCGAATCGCATGTAAACTCATTCAGGGAACAAGATGTTAAAGTGATGTGGACATTGGCAAATTTACGAAACTGACACAAGTCTTGCGTCTCTACCCTCCAAAGTTTCCTTCCGATGGGATAGAATTCCCCAAGAGAAAGCGCTATCGATGCCACAACTTCTTGTTTCAAAACGCTGAACATGACCCATTCAGAAAAGGATACCTTGTAAATGATGATGCCTCCTAAAGAATAAAAGTACGGTTTCTTGTTATAGTAGCCGTAAACGTAAGTGAAACTCAGTTCTTCTCTGTTGAAACACAAGCCCTTCAGCCTAAGGGAAGGAATACCTTTGTAAGTACAGGGAATGCAAGCGTCTGGCTGAATTGAAGTGCATTCTACCAGATGCCACAACGTTGTTACTGGACCAATTACTGCACAGTCTTTGAACGTCTGCATAGCGTTCCTTTTTTCGTCTATGAACGCAGTTTCAATACTAGAATTGCGGGTAAGATGGTTCCAGCTCAATGATGCTCCATTTCTTCGAACTGCTAACCACGCCTTGTTGTAAGGATAGCATATGTCGAATTTTTTTAACATTCTCTCAAATAATTGTTCATTTTCAAAATTTGTCATTGGCACGAAAGGTTCTGCTCCGGTGACAGAGCACATCTTTAAAGCCAAATCTATTGTATCAACATTGGTTAGCAGAACAAAACTTCTCTGATCTCCACAGAAACTTTCGATGTCTTCATCTTGAACTTGGACGTCAAAGAATTCCATGACGTTGACATCAGTGGAAAATACACGCAAGCGATTAACGTCACCGCAACGATAGAGCTTAAAGACTTCTTCCGGGGCCAAACGGTGGGGAAAGATCTCCAACTGAGCCAAAGATCCTCTAAGGCCTTCATAGATGTTGAAGCCGCCAGACACCGAGTCTTGCTCTTGTCCCAAAATTAAGGTGCCATTCAAGTTGACGCCTCGTGGGACGGTAGGGCTCAAAAATGTTTCTGCCACGAGTCTACCGTTGTAATAACTGTTAATTTGCACATCGTTGTAGGAGTGGCAGTAGTGCTGCCACTTACGCAGTATTGGCTCAGTCTTGAAAGCAGTCAATACGCTCTTGTCATTGTAGCTAATTTCCAAATTGAGACGCATGTCAACTGGTAGGGAGGACAAGAAACAACGTTACACTCATTCGACGTTTTCATATTGGTACTTACGTATGCATACGATCGTAGCAAAATTTTTATTATGCGCAAAACTCGACATCAATAAAATATCAAAACATACAAGGATGTTTTCTTCTCTCAAATAACATCACTATGTTAGAGACTGTGACGTGATATATGGGGTTTGGCCACAAAAAACTATGATTTCAAAACATAATGACCAACTCCTCCAAATAGTTTCAAGACATTTCCTAGAAACACGGGCTTGTCAGTCATACTTCCCGAAGCCTCCTGATGGTTTGAAAAAGACGTGCCACTTCAAACGTATTTTTTTCCTCTCGGTGAGGGCTCGTGACCGTACATAGTATTTGTGCTAATTCCATAAGTTACTTCTAACGGAGTTTTAGGAATTATATTGTTGAGTCAGAACAATAGCACTCAAAAGTGCGAACATGTGTTAAAAATGCATTTTAACCTAGGAATAGGGCATCCATTGCATGTATTCGTAACGAAGAATGGACGAAAACACTTACGTAGCAGAAGCGCGTTCTGCATGCGGTCGGACGTTGCATAGGAGAAGTGAACGTTTCCTTCCATCAAAGATTTCAGTTGCAATCGGTAGCAAATGCTGAAGTTCAGTAGAGTTATCGACGACTCCTAAAAATAAATCACGAGTGTTAAGGAAATTTTCTGCGCATGGTTCGCCCACAAAATTTGCGATTTTCTTTATGTGTCATCCGAATGACAGTGGACTATGGATAGTTGTGTGAATTTAGTCGATGCAGACTGTCTTAGTTTATAAGAGACCTTTCATCAACACAATTTTCTTCAGGAGTTAAGATGAGTGTAAAAATGCCTCTGTACGTACACCAAAATCCTGAATCCTAGAAAACGGCTTGCCTGATCATTTTGCTTCTTATTGCTTCCTCAGGTAATCTACATACATTTCGTCCACAGCCAACGCAGTGTGTGACCCAACATTTACCATAGTCTACCAATATCGTGTGACATATTCAAGATCTCTTTAAACGTTTCATTAAATGAAAATAATGTTTGGAGCATGAGGTGTAGGAAATAATATTTGGAACATGCGCAATTTGTAGAAATAATATTTGGAAGAATAATACTTGCAGGAAATAATACTTGGAGCATGAGGTAACTTAGAGATGTACTGCACCTGCGTGAAGTTGTAGCGGGCAAACACACGTGTGCTGGGGAGTTGCCAGATGTCGCTTTGGAACTCCAACACTCTGATGGCCTCCGCCACTGCCGCCAGCACCACGACGTTCAGAAAAAGGCTCAGTATATCCCTAGGCTTTGTTATCTGCATGTTTTAATTCATTAACTGGAACCTATAGTTATGGGAGAATTTTGTAAGTTGTAAATGGGGTCCCGAAAATTTTTCTGATCATTTAACTTCTAAATCTTTGAGGTGCGAAAGGTCGGGTTCAGTCAAGTGAAGAGGGTTAGAGGGTAAACTCTTTCCCTTCCAGGAACTTCATTTCACATAATCGTTTGGACGACCCGCATTCACATGAACAGACACAAACAGTTCATCGCAATTTCACGCTTTAATTGGTCATATACATAACATCACCTGAATTCAATCCCTAGTCTATTTTCAGAGAAATTTACGGACATGAAGTAACTTTAATTCTACCATAAGAGATTTTTTCCAGTCAAGTTCGGACGATTGCGCACACGATGCAGCAGCTCTGATCGCTTGCTGACCTCTGCGTCCTTCCTCGACCTCCGAATAAGGAAGTTCGAGGTCGGTGATGGCTGTTGAGTGCCACGGTTACTTGCATTCACTTGTCACGTGCCCGGCCTGAAAGAACAGCTATTCTTATCAGGAATGACTATCGACGCTCGTGACAGCTTGACAAGTGGAAATGGGCCTCGTCGATGCGAACGCTCACGCGTGAAAAGATGAAGTGTCGGTCATTAGTTCACTTTTAAGCTTGAGAATTACCAATGGAGGCCGAGCGAAATTAGTTTAATTATGACCGTGTGGGAAGGAGATAGAATATGCTGAATAATTTTTCGTTGAATAATTGAATTTCCAAATGATTAGTGTTTTTAAACGTGACATTTTAACGATAAAATTCCATAAAATTGACACCGAACCCTCGGGAATGACTGAAAAAACTAATGATGATTAGTTCGATTTCCATTGCACATGAATGTAAGTACCAACGCTTTGCCATATTCTGTCTTATTCGTCAACTCTCAAAGACATTAATTTTAAAAGAAAATTAAAAAGTTTTCAATTGGATTACTAACTCATATATTTTGACGACTACTACTATCTAGTAACATTACTTGATACGCATAATTGCAATGATGCAATTAATTCGGTTTATAACATCCGTTGTAATCCAGTTTATATTGGATGAGAAGACACATGCCAAATAAAAGCGTCTGAAAATGTACGTCTGCTGACTATGATAAGAAGTTCAAACTCATTTTTTCTGTGAGATGACAGGAAATTATTTCTTCACTTCTGAACTAATATAACCAAGTCGAATCGAAATGAAAATATCAACTTGATCTTCTACATTTCGAGCACTTTTCTCCGCTACCTTATACTTGTAAAATGGTATTTGATACAACTAAATTAAGACAAGAAATTCAATGAGTCATTTGATGTAACTGAATTGAGACTAAGGATTCATTGATTCATTAAATGTAACTGCATTGAGACAAAATATTCATTTAAGGTAACTGCATGGAGCCAAACTATTCATTTAATGTAACTGAATTATGACAGAGGATTCATATAATGTTACTGAATTTAGACAAAGGATTAATTTAATGTACGCTGTGATGATGTACGCTGTGGTACGGAGAGAGATGTTGTACGCTGTGGTACGGAGGGAGATGTTGTACGCTGTGGTACGGAGGGAGATGATGTACACTGTGGTACGGAGAGAGATGTTGTACGCTGTGGTACGGAGGGAGATGATGTACGCTGTTGTACGGAGAGAGATAATGTACGCTGTGGTACGGAGAGAGATGATGTACTCTGTGGTACGAGTTTCAATAAAATCAGTAAGTCAGCTACAAGTTTGTCAGACAACCGCAAGTGACATGCGTGTACGAAACGTCATGTCCTATAGCACTCGGTAACGCCCCCCTCCTTGGTGTCATTCTGTATTCACACGTAAATTCAACTCGTAAATAAGTTGACACGGCTTCGACAGGCTTTAATAAACCTTTCAGCATCTGGTAACGAGAGTGACGCTTGAAGCTCCAGTTACAATTAGCCAATCCACGTTTTTTCTCCACGCACGCAAACACCAAACAAGAAAACGCAAGTTTACGGCGAGAAATTTATTCAAAGAAGAGAGGGTTAACTGCCCACCGTGATGAACGAAGGGGATGTTTTACCCGAGTTTTGTGCCTGTGTTCTGTCGGATCCCCTTCCGTCCCTTTGAGAGGTGACTAATGACGTGTTTTCTCTACAAAACGCTCTGCATTGTGCGCTTCTAAAAGCTCTGTCTTGTTTTTTAATTGTCAACATCAGAATTCATTCAACCAGGCATCCGAGTTATATCAAGAATTCGACGAACTGTGTTCGAAGAAATCTTATTCTGGAAAAATACGAAAAATATGTACGGTTGAAAAGCCCTGATTTATTTAGAATGTTTTTAATTTATTTTTGACTGACTTCAAAAGCATCACAAAGAGTAAAATAAGTTAATTTAGGGAACCAATTTATGACTTGTAGTTTCAATATTTACAATGTCTACTTCAACCTGTTTTAACTGTTAGCCTGTTTATGGACTGTGGAAGCTGAATTGAGGCAGCGGCGTGCATGCGTGATGAGTTTAGCGATCAGATTCTTATTTTGTAATGCTTTTAAATAATTGTTTTCACAAAAATTGACACAGGTATTCACTGTATGACAAGTGAGCATGTACACAGAAACGAACATCTATGTTAATTGAACAATGAAATTTAACTTCAGATGCATGCCTGTACAGAGAAAACTTTTTGCTGTTTTCAAGGGCTATATCTCTGATTTAGGTTTAACACCATGCAATTTTTAAGTATTTCTAATGCACCAGATTGTTGGTCACTGTAGTTTCGACCATGACCCATGTCTGGAAGGACTAGTTCAGTATTCTTCTCAGTGGGAAAGTGAGCAAGAGTCTTCTTCTCTTACCTTACACTGTGAAATGAGTCTCTTCTTCTACTCTGCACAGTGAAACGAGTCTCTCCTTTTACTTTACACTGTGAAACGAGTCTCTTCTTTTTCTTTACACTGTGAAACGAGTCTTCTTCTTATATTCAACTCTGTGAAATGAGTCTTCTTCTTTTACTCTACACTGTGAAACGAGATGCAATAGGCTTAGAATAGCATCGGAAAAGTTCATGTTCTACTGAAACTGCGAAATGCAGCTTTCCTACGTAGGAGAACCAGTAGCGGCACATCTAAATTTACAAAACGAGTTGCAAGAAAAGAAATTGCTTTTACAGAATAGAAAAGGTCATGCGTGAAATCCATAGTGAGAAACTTTTTGCATAAAGGACTTGGCAATGCAGTACAACGTCATACCAAATGAGTTATGCGCCGCGTAATAGTAAGATTATTAATTGTCAGCCACGTTCTGCACGCTGGATTACACGTGTTGCGATCACAATGCTCGACATGAGACATTTCTGTTCAAGCGGGAAGGAAAATTTATATTCTGTTGTCTGTTTCCCAGTTAGTTTCAAAAGTTTCGATCGCTAGTCGGTCTACACGACCAATGTTCCTGCAATGTGAAAATATTTTACCCCAACGCAATATGCTATTTAGAAAAGCTGAAATTTGCGACACGTTGGACCGGTGATTAAAAATACTCTTGTGGCGATAGTGGCGTCTTCGAAACGCGGTCATGTTTATGTTGTGGTACGGAAAACATTTGCTTCATCTAATCAATATATGTGGCAACAAATGCTTTGTGTAAGTCACGACGGTGCTTGCATAATTTTCATTTGGAGTTATTTCGGTTATTTATACCTTTATTAATTTTTGGCATATATATTAGCGAAATAATCTATGCCAAAAATCTAATGATTTTTACTGAATAACCCTTTGATCGATTGACTTTAGTTGTAGTTTTCCTAAGTCTAGTTAAACGTTAAGGTCGTTCGATCTAAATACATTTCTCCAGCTCCATTCTATTCTTAATATTACGGCCTCTGGAATTCTACTCAACCTAATTCAACACATTCACTGTATCCCACTAAATGTCACCTAAATTTGGACTGATTTATACCCGCTTTAATTCAAGGAATGACTTTTGAAAAAACAATGTCCTCAAGTGAAGAATGAAGAATTAATTGGCCCCTTCGTATATAAAAAAACTGGTGAGCAACAAAGCACTCTTACTTGAGTGAACTGAGTGAGTCAAAATTCGTTGACCTGAAAGTTAGAGGATCCCTTTGCATTTTATTTTACTTCTTCATCATATATTTCCAAGTCTCAGATCACTCCATCGTCCTCTCACGTACAGCTTTTTGCTTCCGGAAAATATTTGGTGAAAGTTTTATCTGGCATTGAAGTCGAAGTTTTGGCGGGAAATAAAGTTTCGTGCATTCTCCACAAGAATGCACAGGGTACGTAAAATTATTTTTACGAAAGTATGAGACTCAGTCTTTTTTTTATTCGGTGGATTCTATTTCGCATTCAATTGAATTAGAATTTTTTCAAAGGCATGGGCGTATGTTCCTCATTCCAATATGATTGCTTCATCGCTCATTAAACGTACCTTCTTGATCACATTGAACATAAAAGAAACGCGCTATCAAATACCTTTCTCTTCGAAGCTTCTCGCGTTAGTTTCAGCTTTGGAACGAATATTTCAAAGTTTGATATCGAAACGAATGTTTTAATGTTTAATGTTGAAATGAATGTTTCAAAGTTCAATGTTGAAACGAATGTTTAAAACTTTAATGTTAAAACGAATGTTAGAAAACGATGAATTGAGGGCCAGGAAGTTTTAGCGAGCAGCGTAAATTTTGGCCGTTTTATGGCATTCATGCTTGTTCTACACATAATTATGGCCGATAATTATTTCTAAATCTTGGCAATTAGGAAAATATTTACTTCCCTGTTTAAGTGTAGTTGCATTTAACTGACATGAAGGTTTCGGTGTGCGCTGTAGGTGCTCCGCTGGAGGCACGGTTACCCGAACTGAAGTTTTTTCTCCATTTGAGTTCCCTTGCCTTCAAGCATGAATTTTGTGTGTCAATTTTTTCTCAGTGTAGACGATTGAGCAGAAATAAAATAAATATTCTAATGAAGAAAATACTTCAAAAATTGTTCATCGACTCACGGACGTCTTGCTTGTTAGGCATACTGTATATTCTGTTCATAAGTTTTCTGGACGTTCTTTCTGGTATATTATTCATCTGGGTCGGTATATTGTTCATCTTGGTCGGTATATTGTTCATATGCCTACTGGACGTTCTTTCTGGTATATTGTTCATCATGTCCGGTATATTGTTCATCATGTCCGGTATATTGTTCATCATGTCCGGTATATTGCTCATCATGTCCGGTATATTGTTCATTTTGTCCGGTATATTGCTCACACGCCTCCTGAATATTCTTGATAGACGTTTTCCAAAGGAAAATGAGTTTAGAAAAAGCAATAAAAAAGTTCATTCAGGTTAACGACGAACATTCGAGCAAATTTCGGTTGCAAAGAAGCCCATAGATTATGGATAATTAAACACAAATTAACGCTCGAGAAACTAAACTTTTTCAAATCTGAGTTCGAGAAGATGGTTAATACTTGGTATAGATCTGAAACTTTGCTTCACGGTAAGGTTCACTTGAATTTTGATTTTTACTTTTATGTGGCTCAAGTGCCCGTTGTTTTTTCATGGGAAAAATATTACTCAATTTGTTACCGCAATTATAACATTTCTGAGAATTCATTTTAAAATTCAAGAAACACGCTTTGCAGATTTAAATATATAGTTCTGGAGTCCTACAATACTTGAGTACACGAGTTCGTGTATTCAATATTATTCGTAGATTTCATTATTCACGTATTTAATATTATTCATAATGTAACGAACAGCGTTCTTTTTGAAAATAGTGAACTGTCATAGAAAATTTTCCTTTTGTGCCAACGAATTTGTGACTCTTGTCGATAGAGGAGTCTGTAGGTTCGCAATTTCAGATATTTTCTTTACTGGGAACGAACATAGTGAGCTCACAATGTTACTGAAGTCTCAGTCTATTAACGTTTCTTACGCCTCGTTAAAAGGAAGCGAAAGATGAAAATGAAAAAAACAGATTTTACAATGAAGCTTAAGCGAAAAATTAGGCTGGGGAATGCCTTCTTATTTACTTTAATATTAATTTGCTTTTAGAATATCATTCCTCAAAGTCGTTTTTCCACAGCAGCTGTTTTGAACTGCTCACTTTTTTTCAATTACGCCGAGCCCTTTTTCAAATATCAACTCCACAGATTCTAAACAATGAGATTCGGCGAGGTGGTTTTTAATAACAGTCGTGTAGC
>VOMN01007566.1:0-47055 GCA_014899125.1 Orchestia grillus
CGTCGAGACTTGACTTACACAGTCTGGCACACCGCAAATGTGCTATCCAAAGTTTAGATTCCTTTCCTTTCACTTGAAGTTCTTCCAATCCCGGCTCTGGATCTTCGTAATATGTGTTCATACTTTCAGATACACGCTAATTTCTAATTCAAAAAGTGATGTGTGTCGAATCTTCATTGCTTTTGTAACAAGTGTATACAGAGAATGAAAACTTTGCACTGGCTTACTGTCAGTCTAAATTTTTCTTCCCGCTGGAATTTGTGTGCAGAGCACCGTACTATATTTTATGAAAACATCTTCAATTCTTTACCTGTCATCGATCGAAGTTATATTCATTGATTGCCAACATTTAAGCTGTGCAACATAGCATCGGGCTTGAGTGATTTATCTGAGCAAGCGCTTACATCGAGCGAGTAGAAATTTTGATGATGTTGTGGGTGCTTGAAAAAGAGGAATCGAGCCAGTTATTCAGCGCTAGTTTTGGGGAAACAAAGAGGAAAAAGAAGGGGTTTTCAAGTATATAAAGCAGGTATTAGGGGATCGAAAAAGGTCTCCAGGTATTTAACACATCCATTCGAGGAACAATGAAGAAAAAGAAGTATTCTCTAAGTATTTAACACAAGTCATGAAGGGTACACGCGAAGCTCTAAGGGCCCTGTTTCACTTCTGAAATCTTACTTCGTCGTCACTGTTTCCTCCTATACAGAGTGATGCAAAAAAGGGAACCCGTTTTCAAATTTGCATATTTTACAAATTTTTAACGCACGACATTTTTTGAAAACAAGGTTTTATACGTTTACTTTTCCTGCATTTCTATTAAAATAGTGTAAGATTACAGCTAAATCTATATCTCCAGCGAATTAATCATGAAGAAAAAAGTGTTTATGTGAGGTAGTATAATTGATCTTAAATTCCTGAACTGCGTCAAATTTATCGGAGTAAGTTTAATGGGCTGCTGGAGCTTCAGGATGGCGCTCCAGCGCACGCTAACTGAACTCCTTGAGATTTTTTCCTGTGGCGAGATTTCATCAACAATGAAGTGAACTTTTCTCCTCACGAGAACCCAGAGACTTTGAAAGAGATGATTGGAAATTAATTTAATTCACTGATAAGGAAATCAGGATGTAGTTGAAAGAGTTATTGCGAGAATGAGAAGATGACCACAAGTATGAGTGCATAAAAAGAAATAGAGGACATATTGGATGAAATTAACCTCCCACCTTCAAAATAAGAATTGCGTTTTTGAAAAAAGTGTACGTATAAAACCGTGTTTTCATAATACGTCTTGCTTTAATAGTTTGTAAAATATATATACAAATTTAAAAATGTGTTTCCCTGTTATGGACCACGTATAAACATTCCGGTATAAAATATTGCACTTCTTCTCTCAAGTACTTTTTTCCTTTTGCTTGATCCGATGCAGAATTTACAATTTTCGTTGTAACCTCATAAAATTTTCAGCATGAATGTAGATAAAGTAATCCTATGAAATCGGGCTTTCAAAAAACGTCTATCTATAATAATATGTACACTATACTTATTTTTTGGGTTAAATGTCCTCATTTTTGTGCCACCACCGTGTATAATTGACTCTATTTTTGTTACTGTGATGATTGCTACAGACGTTGCCTCTGCTTCCAACGTTCATTTGATCGATACAAGTACTGTTGTTACTTGTGATGTTGGTGATATGATTATTGCAAGTGCTGTTCTCATTGCCAATATTGTGATATTATAACTGATTCAGATGCTATTATTACATGTGATGGTTATATTATGATTATTACAATTAAGTGCTGTTCTCATTGCCAATATTGTGATATTATAACTGATTCAGATGCTATTATCACATGTGATGTTGGTGATATTATGACTGATTGAAGTACTGCTTTTATCGCTGATATTGGTGATATTATAATCGATTCAGGCGCTGTTGTTATTCCTGATGTTGATGATACTGTGACTCATGCGAGTGCTGTGTTGATTAATGACATTGGTGATATTATATAATCAATGCAGGCGCTGTGGTAGCTCATGATATCGGTGACAACATGATCGATATAGCTGCTGTTACAGTTAGAATTATTCAGGATGCCAGATTCACTGTTACATCAGATCCCACTTTTATTTTTGCTACTCCTGACGCGACGAAAATATTTGTTCTGCTTCTGTTGCCATTAGTCCAGCCACATAAAATGTGATCATTTTTTTCGAATTTTCAACCACGCCAATTGTTCCTGTTCATCGAGTGTTGTAACACACTGACATGCAACGTGCAATGTAATCAACTGAAATTGTGTATTGTTGGAATGTACTTATGAATTGTGGTTTTAGCAAATTGTGTTTTTTAATTTTTGAATGTGACTAAGAATTCTTTTTATTCGCTATTCAGCCTGGTGATGATGATGATAATGTTAGATACCTTGGAACATCACTTTTCATAGGTGAACATGTACATGCAGTTTCATTAAAATGATTGGTGACCATTAAGTAGTTTCACACGCTGTGAACTTGTGCAATTCTGCAAGGTTGAATAATTAGAAGAAAAACTATTAGTCTGGCCAACTGTGTTATTAGTGTTTTCCGCTGTAATTTCCCAGCTGCTACCCCTGAAGCTGCAGTGGCGCTCACAGTCCTGTTCATCAACCCTCGAGCCTAACACCAAAGAGGCAGGTTCAGACATTCATCAAGTCATTGAGCGTAAATCATGATGGACCTTGATCAGTACATTGATGGTGAGCGAGGTTGCTTCGTAATATCCATTTTTATAGCGGACCATAAATCTTGGGACGTCCTTAGTCTCCTTTTAGTTAAGCCGGACTGTATTTCATTTTAACTTTCACTGGCATACATCACTCCCGCCGGTCGCCCGGCGGACTTGCTGTAAATTTTATCACGTCTCTTTTACGAAGCAGCAAATTGGCTGGCAGGTGAGGAGACAAATGTTCTGCCTGGGCCAAGGGACCATGAACATTTTCTACGTCGTGTTGCACTGAATGTTGCGCTCGCGTTGCGACTGTCGTAGTTGGGTGATAAACATAGTTTAATTTTGTTTTGTGACAGAAGTCGTTTAGTTTTATTTGGTTACAGTAGTTTAGTTTTGTTTTGCGACAGAAGTAGTTTAGTTTTATTTGATAACAGTAGTTTAGTTTTGTGACAGAAGTAGTTTAGTTTTATTTTATTACAGAAGTTTAGTTTTGTTTTGTGACAGACGTAATTTTGCTTAGTGTGTCATGATGAATTCAGATAGTAATTACGCGAAATGAAGCACAGGAAAAATGTAGAATAAAAGCAAGTGTGCAAATAACTATTGCATGTGGCAAGCATAACTTGAGCTCAGCGTCTGAATACGCCATGTTGCAGCGCATGGCATTTGGTCGGTAACGAGTGGCCGCAGATATGTTTCTACCGTTGTTTGTTTAGTCGCATCGTAAGCAATGTTTAAAGCTCAACCTGTATAGGGTTACGGCGTTTTCACTATATTTTCAAAAGTGCTTCAATAACATTTGAATTATCTTCTGCTACCGCGTATTTTAAAACCTGCGACATGAATAATTTTGCAGGCAGCGACTCGAGTTTGTGTGCTTGATATTTTAGTAATGAGTGCAATACCTTCATTGTGTGAGGATAAGTGATGTGGTGAGGATGAGCAGTGTTGTGGTGGACATGATGTGCGGCTGACGTCACGGCAGTTATATGCATGCCCGTCTGCCGACAGTCCCGTGCCCGTCTGCCGACAGTCCCGTGCCCGTCTGCCGACAGTCCCGTGCTCGTCTGCCGATTTGAGTCTCAAGTACTGAAGCAGAGAGGCTTCGTAGTGTATTATAATTTAGCAGCTGCGAATACATTTTTGTGTCGAGAATTATTTTTAGAACAACTTACAGAAATATTTAATGCGCATTTATTTCTAGTGTTAAATATTCACCCAGCGAGGAGGATTACTGGAATGAAAACCGATTAAAACGGGTCAAAATTATCAACAATAGAAATGCTATCAGCGTCAAACGAACCAAATGAAGACTTTTGAATGTGTCTCTCACCTTCACATGGAGCTGACCACATGGACCTGACCACATGGAGACGACATGGAGCTGACCACATGGAGATGACATGGAGCTGACCACATAGAAATAACATGGAGCTGACCACATGGACCTGACCACATGGAGATGACATGGACCTGACCACATGGAGATGACATGGAGCTGACCACATGGAGATGACACGGAGCTGACCACATGGAGATGACACGGAGCTGACCACATGGACCTGACCACATGGAGATGACATGGACCTGACCACATGGAGATGACATGGACCTGACCACATAGAAATGACACGGAGCTGACCACATGGAGCTGACCACATGGAGATGACACGGAGCTGACCACATGGACCTGACCACATGGACCTGACCACATGGAGATGACAAGCTGAGGAGTTCAACGAACAAACCCGCTGCTCTCAGAGGGGGAAGCTGTGACGCTCAGTGGGCTGTACCTCCAGCTGACCATCAGGATTTTTGAACTAACAACGCGTCTCTACCAGTAACTGGGCCAGTTTTTACTGCATGTCGGACCGAACAAACCTAAGCTCAAGAAATGAAGTAGGTTGCGCACATCTTAGCCCAGCCAGTTGACATGAACTGTTAAATTTGCTTAGCAGGTGATCATAGTGATGAATAAAATTGATCACTAAGTTGATAAAGTTCTTCGACTTCTTCAATTTTTTTCTAAATTGCTGATATATATAAGGTTGACACAGGCAGGGCCGTAAGCCAGAGCTGCCGTGGGTGTGAGCAGGGCGGCGAATGCTCCGAGACGCCTCATTCAAAAGCCAAGAACTCTATGAAAGTTAGACGGAAACGTGACGAGTTTCAGTGATAAATAAAGTATTTCTCGGTGAGGTTCTTCACGAGTTTGTTGCAGTTTAGGTCGACGGATGCGGGTCAGAATTCTTGACGCGAATAAAATCGATCAATCGTGAGACAAAGTTCCTCAAATGCCTACTATCATCAGCGTAAAAGTTGTCCACAACTGACGTAATTTTAGGAGATGCGATGGTGCACGACAGCGCCTCAACAGCAGTGCACCCGAGCGAAAGGGAAAAATTCTTCGATTTTCAGATGCCGATTCTTCGCTGCAGGTCCGACATACTTGAGACTTTACCCTATAAAGGCTACCGTCATTTCTGAACTGCATTAGAAATAATCTAATTTAGTGTTGAATTCTTGATGATTCGTTCAAAACTAAGGTGAATATGCACGCAAGTGCGAAAATATAAACAACTGCTTACCTAATGTTTCATTCATTTGAAATATAATTTGTGTTGTTTAGGGTTCAAACTACAGCTATACGAGCAGCGGACGAGCTCGTGTCCCATGCCTCAAACGCAGGACCCAAGCAGTCAAAATTGCAGTCGAAGCGTTGTACCTAAATAGTCTAAAATGCAGCCCAAATTACAGTGAAATGCAGTCAAACTAGCAGCCAAGACCATAATCAAAAGCAGTCAAAATTACAGTCAAAAGTAGTCACAACGCAGGACTTGGGCAGTCAAAATTGGAGTCAAAACGTAGGGCCTGAGCAGTCAAAATGTAGGATCTGGGCAGTCAAAAGCAGTCGAAATGCAGGATCTGAGCAGTTGAAATCCAAGGCCTGGACAATCAAAATTACAGCAAAAACGCAAAACCTTCAAAATTTCAGTTAAAACGCGGGACTTGAGCAGTCAAAATGGCAACCAAAATCTGTCAAACGCATGATCTGAGCACTCAAAATGCGTTGGCGCCGCTGCAGCAAGGCTGTTCTGCGCGGCCTGTGTCGGGGTGTCACTTATCTTCAGGGTAAAAATTCTCCCTAGGATCAAAGAACGTCTTCACAGCCTAAACATCCCTCTTGGAAGAAAAAATACTTGAAACTCTGTTAATTGTAAAGAGGAAAAATTATTTGTCATTTTATTTTCTTATCCCTCAAAGTTTCTAACATTAGAATGCACAGCATTCTTTCACACATCTCCTCAGGTGCTTGGAACAATTATATAGCTTCATTTACTCCCTAAGTGTATACCGTTTTGCTACCCCTGCCCCTATACTGTGTCACATACACACTCTCCTCACAGCAACCAGCACGTGTTTGTGCTATATATCTGTGTTGATAACTTCAGTTATGCATTGAGTTTATGTAAGACAATGTTCCAGCTCACACCCCAGAAATCGGAACAATCCTGGCAGCGCCTTCACTGACGCCATACACACGGGGGGAGTGGGGACCGGGAGGTGGGGCTAGGGGACGAAAAGGGGGGAAGGTGGGGTCACAGCTCGCGCCATAACCCATCGTCGCGGCACGGTCCCCCCTCACGGGACGCCTTGCATGTGAGGGGGTCATCCTGCTGCTCGTAAACAGTTCCTAGCGACGATGTTTTTATTTTGCTAAGAAGGGACAAGAAGAGGAAAAAATATTATTTCAATAAACTTGACGTACAGAGCAATAGATTCATTTTCAGAGCTTACCAACAAGTGACAGAATATTTAAGTATCGCGATAAATGTGGGATTCTGGTTTCCTGTCCCGAAGGAAGCTATGCTGGACTCCATGAAAATCTGTGCAGCCGGGAGTCGAACCTGGGACTTTTTCACCTGAACTGGAGCGCGTTTCCCACCGCGCTATGGAGTGCTACTAGTAAAATGACGCTACTAAAATGACTCGCCAAAACGTGTTGTTTCTACAGTAAAGAACATCACCCTAACATCGATCCGTGACTTCTTCAAGCTCGTTAGCGTTAAAATCGCACCATTTCTCTGATGAACTTTCCACGCGTGAGAGCAGCAGTCACCGCCAACCGACACAGCGCAGCGTGAGGGTGCAGATGTGTTCTCAGTGTTCACAGCTCAACGAGGGCTATGAAAGTGCCGCCATTTTACTTACAGCTGCTCTCGAACTGAACTCATATTCTTCTCCGCCGCCCAGCTCTGAGATCCCACCTCGACCGCGACTCCCAGGCTTTTTTGCACTCGATTGCAGCTGTAAATTTTTGCGCTCGATTACAGCTGTCGATATTTGCACTCGTCGGCAGCTGTATATTCAAAGATTCGCACCACAGCAGTAGGAGAATACAACAATTCATGGAACGGAGCTCTAGTCTTGCAAATATTAACGCATCAATGAATGAAACAATGATTTGTTTGCATTGCTTATCGCAAGTAAACTTCTCTCAAGACAAGCATTAAATCAACCTATTTAACATCTTGGAAGCTATCAAGTCTTATTTAACTTACTTTACAACATCTTGGACGCCTTCAAACCACGTCAACTTGCTGCACAACATCTTGGACGCCCTCAAGTCACATTGACATGATCAACAACATCTTGGACGGTCTAAGGTTACATCAACTTACTTCCCAACATCTTAGACGCTTTCAAACCACATTAACTCGCTGCATTACATCTTGAGCGCTCTCAAGCCATGCTTTCTTGGTGCACAACATCTTGGTGTTTCTCAAGCCTCCCCAGCGTGCAGGGCGACTCAGAAAGCTGTGCAATAAGCAAGGACGTTTATCTTCCTGCTTATTATTACGGGCAATTCGTGAAGTAATTTTATGTCACTGCTTATTATTAAGGGTAATTCTTGTAAAGAATTGTCACATTACCACAGCTTATACCCGGTCTTGTGGATATTAATTTCAAAAGGAGCTGTCCATAATCCCCTTTAATTAGCATCACTGCCAATTCATTCAAATATCACTCTTCGCAGCCATCGTACCCCTCGAGTGTGTAGCAGATCTGCCCCCTAGCAGGCCCCGGCAGCTCCAGCGCTCGCTCCCAGGTCCAGCAGTTCGCCTCAGATCGCTGCCTGAGAGCATCCCGATGTTCATTCATGATTAGCTGAAGACAGATGGCTGCATGAGCGCCGCACACAGTCCCTCATGCCACACACCTTCATACCACACACATTCGCATCATACATTGAAAAAGCACCGAACAGATTTAGATAACCGAATCGGTATCTTCTTGCTCCTCAATAGCCAGACACGTTTTTCAATCGCTGCCTCTTACGGCTGGGCCATGAAGAGAGCCGTAAGTGGAACCTTCACGCTGCACGAGACTTTGACCGCTACGTCTCAGGTGTGCAAGTGTGTTTTGTGAGCGAGGACGGCCCACACAGCTGGACAGGTGTGCTGCTGCAAGGTGGCCTCGGCCCACCCGGCCCTCTGGATTGGTGTCGTAAAGGCCATGGAAGGAAGCGAAGGCGCGTGTCTCCGCCATTGCTCTCGCGGTCCAGAGAACAGGTTGGTGCGGGTGCCTCCTGATGCATAAGCGCATTTGATCCTTGTGCCCTCCTCATCATGGCCGCTTATTGTCTCCTGCGAGAAATGCTGCCGTCAGGGCTTTTTTAGTCCTTGTGAAGTTGCTCAGCAGGGGCGTTTATTGTTTTCTGAGAGGGCAGAGATCCTCGTGTAACCCTGAAGTTGATTGCAGTATAATTTGCGCCAGAGATACGAGCGGCTGTGAGTTGAATTTACCCGTGTATGCCACTCCTGTCATGTTTAATGTTCGCACATTCTTATTTTACATCATTTTGATTTGAAGCATCTAAACTTGGCTCTACTTTCTCACTAGGCGACCTGCTTACAAGTTGAGGAGTGAAGCGTTCGATGCGCCGTACGGCGCGTTGTCGATTGAGGTGCAGAGAGAGAGAGAGAGAGGAAGAGAGAGAGAGGGAGAGAGAGAGAGAGAGTAAAGAAAGAAAGATAGAGAGAGAGAGAGAGACCGCTCGAAGCGCACGGCCAGCGGCGAGTTTAGTTTCTTCTCCATCTGTTAATATTTTTCAGAGATAATTCTGCCACGGCGAGATGTATGTGAGGCCACCATAACTCTTCTTCGCTCAATGCATTTTTGTAACAAAGCTCTGGAGGAGCTCACCGTGCGGCTATTGAGTCGTCAACCCTCGATAAGTTTAGATTTGCGATGAAAAAGTACTTACGGAAAGTCCAAGTCAAGTGCAGGGTGGCTCAAAGTTACGAGCGAGGCAGCCGTCATAATTGTATTAATTTTGAGATCGTTACTGAGCGCCCATTGTAATTTTGTTGTAATTAACGTGCTTTTATTATTGCCATAATTGCAAACATAAATTACCTGACTCCTCTAAACGGTAGGCTGTGCGGCTCCTGCCGAGCTCCTGCTCACCTCCTGCTCACCTCCTGCTCACCTCCTGCTCACCTCCTGCTCACCTCCTGCTCACCTTCTACTCACCTCCTGCTCACCTCCTGCTCACCTCCTGCGCACTTCCTACTCACCTCCTGCTCACCTCCTGCTCACATCCTGCTCACCTCCTACTCACCTCCTGCTCACATCCTGCTCACCTCCTACTCACCTCCTGCTCACCTCCTGCTCAGCAGTGCTGCAACTAGATTCAGTTCTATCACAGCTGCACCGCTGTACCACACTGTATCGGTACCTCGATCTATTGATACCCCAATCTATTGATACCACACTCTAATGGCACCCCACTCTTCTGTTCCCTACTCTAATGGCACTCCACTGTACTGTACTCCACTCTAATGGTGCCCCACTCTACTCTACCCCACTTTATTTACCTTGCTTCGCCACGTACTTTATAACGCTGCCTTACTGCGCTGTACTCACCATTCCACCCACCAGCCCACTCACAAGCCCACTCACCGGCCCACTCTCCAACCCACTCACCAGCCCACCCCCCACCTGTCCAGGTGCGACCTCCCACTCAGCCCGGCGGAGGTCCCGTTTTCAACGAGCGGCGAGCGGTCGTTCGGTGCGCAGAATTAGAGGCAGAGCTGCGCCGAATGAGAGACGGCACTGCGCAAGTCGGCATTGCAGTGACGCCAGCGAGCCTTAACCCAACATTTGCGCTGCAGTTCTAACTTAAAAATTGCTCGTAAAAATAGGAAAATGAAAGAAAATTGCAAAGGTGAGCTCTCCGCCAGCCTCGTTACAAACACCCGCTCGTGAGACGAGGTCTGCAGGAGAGAGGCACCGACAGACCGTCCCTCGCGATCAATGTTTTCTTCTCTCGAACCTGAACTGGGATTTGAAACGAGGGAGCTCTACTTGTGGAGTCATGATGATTTAAGGGTTGTCCAACGGCAGAATGGATCGTTAGAGAGGCTTTGAATTAATTTTGGCCTATTTATTCAGTCATTCTTTAAGAAGCATTTCAGTCAAGCACTTTAAGAAGCTCCGGAAAGTTGGGGTTCCCTGGCGTACTGGTAATGAGTTCCAATAGCAGCTGGGGATTATGGGTTCGATTCCTGGCTGAGTAAACGGATTTTCTCAGAGCCACGGAGTGCTTCTCGTGGAGAAGGAAGCTTAAACCTCACTTTTCTCCCATCATTTACGCATCAATAGTAATAAGGCATTGAAAACTTTACGATGTACTATATGTTAACTGTGTTAGAATTAATAAAGTTTTTGTTACTTTAAGCCTAGCTAGCAACGTCGATGAAAATGAGCATTTTAGAATATTATTTATAGCTTGGCAGATGCTGCCATTCGCTCCTGAGATTAGAGAGGTGGCCGGTAGCGCATGCAGCAGCACCTCTCCACAACCTACGATCTATGAATAAATTGCTCACCCGATATGAGGGACTGGACAAGTCGTCGCTGGTCGACGACTTCACTCGCAACACAAATTACACGAGAGAAAAAGGTCTTCATGCTTGTAACAGCGTTTGCTTGCTAGAAAACATTTGGACCAGAGAATTTGCTGAGAGCTGTGTGCTGTAGAATACACGAACAGAATTTATCACGAGAGTGTGTGTTAGAGAACACGTGAAGCAGAAAATTCACGTGGACTGTTAAGTTTTTGGTAAAAACCCGCAAGGGTGTAGCATGAGATACAGCCCAGCAGGATGCATTATCTCGACTCTCCAACACTGTGGGGGGAGGAGGGAGGTAAATAGCTCAGAGAAATCTTGACATACCTGGAAGTGTCAACCCTTACTCGTTAGCTCAGTGAGCACCGACCTGTGGCGTGCGAGGGCGTGCGTGGTAATGTAATTCCTTGTGGAATAATTTCTTTGAATACACATCACTCTCTGTAATTAAAAGTCCATTCAGCCATTATTTTGGCGAATTAAATCAGTTTCGTATATGTGTTCTTCCCGTGTATAACTCAAGTCATATCAGCGTGCAGGAAATGCGAAGAGAGGCTATGTTTAGTTAGATAGCACTTAGTACAGAAGTTATAATATATTATTTACGTATTTCCAAGTAAATTTCAATTTGTGCTTGGTTCAACTGAACAGTGATATTGATGGTCAGTCAGAGTGAGTTAAATAATCGTCTGAAATACCGTAGACTTACGCTAGGCGTGTTTCAGTCGGCTCACTTATTTCACGCTATCACTTGATTCAGAAAGGTGTGTCATGCTATACTCATGAAACTCGTTTCCGCGTCAATTTTGAGACAAAAATACGACGCACATCAGTGTTTTGGAAATGCATAGGTTTTTCTGTAGTGATAGCCATTATGACATGAGAGGAATCAAACCAACAAAAAATCTCCTGAGTGCATCAACATAACGTATTATACGTCGAGTTCTGTCTCAGATAACCAAAAATGAATGATCTTGGCAAACGTTACAAAAGTACACTAAATGACCAAATAATCTGGACAAGGGTTACAAGTGTCTCCGATTGACCAGATAAGCTGGATGAGCGTTGCAACTGTTCTTCAAATGACCGGACTCGAAACCACACTCCAACGCATAGCAGGTGTAGCCTTGTGTTGTCACTTTAATTAAATGTAAATTATCACGGCCACCATCACATATACTTAGTGAGTCTGATGTACATCCTCCAGTCGTAATTAAAGTAGAATTACACGCACTAATGTTCATAAGTAAATAGGGATGTCACGCAAGTATACATACATACATAAAAAACAGGGACATCACACAATTCTACATGCATAGAAAGGAACATCATACACAACTGGGAGCTCCAAAAATCAGTCTACTAGAAAAAATTACTGTATTCCTCTTTCTGAAATACCGTTCAAATTTTTAATGTTGTTGTATCATGGAAAAATGAACTACAAAATTTTTCTTAACAAAATTGTTTATATTTAATTCTACATACTTTTTAAACGTGGAAAACAATCGGTGAAAAGGATCTTTGTTGTAAGAAAATTCTCGTTCCTACAGTTATTTTTGTTCTAGACACGAATTTATTCTGTAATTTATCTCATACTAAATAAATATCTATTTTCCAGCTTTTGTTTGGGATTTATAGCGACATAAAATCATCTGAGTAATAAAGACATTGTACCATTCACTGCACCGCCCCATGTTCGCTTCATCCACACTCATAACAACCAACGAAGCGTGTCCAGCAACACACCGCATCAGGTTGTACGTGTGAATCCCATTTTCGGTACACGCTCAGCTGTTTCAAGTTCCAAAATTCCTTTAGAATTCAAAGAGCCGGGGATCATGGGAGAGATGGATTGTTAAAATTAAGGCCCGTCTCAGGCACTGGCGTTCGAATAACGTGAATATTCGAGTACAAACCGTCGCACTTCTCGTTTGGATCGTTCACAGGGTCTGCATTTTACCGTTCAAGTGCTTAGCTCACTTCTTGAACAATACGTGAAAGAATACATATGTTCTAGCATAAGTAGAAATATTTATAAACGCTCAATGGCAATTTACACGTTTTACATGACCACTTTAGGGTCGACCATGGTGGCCCAGCTCTCCGGTCTCAGCAGCTGCTCAGCGCGGGGCAGGTGGCAGTCTCTGCCGCACTTGTCGTCCATTAAGGAGTTTTTGCGGCCAAACTAGCCTCTTTGTGCTTCAATTAATCGGTTTTAATCAAAGGAGATCACAACAAATTTTGCGCGACGTTCAGAGCATGTTTGTTGTCAGAGGCGGGCAGCGCGCGAGCTAATTGTTACACTCTTTTTATTGCGGCTGCGGCGGCCGCCAAACTGGTTCTCGGGACTGGTTCCGCGCATTTTAATTGCCATTTTCTGCGACTATTTGTAAATTCCTCCGTTTTTTGGACCCTGTAATGAGAATTTAATTGTTCGCCTCTAATAGTTTGAACCAAACGTTTGCTACGAGGTAGAAAGCTTTGCTGAGCATTGCAAGGAAAATTTGCAGTTGAAAGGTGATAATGACGCAGTACATATAATTCTGCAGGGCTATACAATGTTGAGGGCTTCCCAGCTCCCATCAGCATCGAGTGTATCCCGTTAAACGTCGTACATTTGTAATCTATTCGTCCTTAAATTTAAAAAAAGTAGCTTCTATTACAGCCTAGACTTCATACATTGGCTCTTTAGGTCAAATGTAAAGCCGGTTTCATGTATCTGAGCTGTACATCAACTTAGTACCACCTCGGGATTGGGCTGGCATCAAACTCTCTACGCGCCTCTCGACTGAAGCTAACAGGAAGTGGCGGCCGTGTCTTGCAATACGCAGAATTTATTTTTTAATTGGGTTCGCCATAAAAACATTCTTAGATCCTAGGCATGAAAGCAACTTAGTTGAAAAATGGCGCGTTACTATCGTGAACGACTTTGAGTCATGAAAGTGTGAGAATCAATTAAATTTGTATGATTTTCGAAACATAAGGTAGCAGATGTCTGTGAGCTCATCTGATAACTGAAACTAGAATGTTCAGGTAGTTTTGTCTCTCACGATCGAAGTGTGACTAGATGAAAATGAACTGGAAGTATCTACGAAATGACTGAATATCACAGACGATATAGATGGTAACTAAAATTGGGTGAACGCGCTGTGAGAAGAGAGGTCTTAGCAGGTAACTTCATTTCTCTGAGTAAGAAAACATTGATGAGCGACTGAAGTGAGTAAAGAGCACAGGGATGAGTGGAGAGTTCTGATGTAGGCTACTGGTGTCGGTCCGGCCACATTGATACACCTCGGGTCGCAGGATGTCGTCGGGAAAGACGTACGTCATGATGGGAGAGAAAACTGTTTGCATCTCAGACCATGCTCATGAAATGCTTTTTCGTTTCGAAATTTAATTAGTTTAAAGAGATGTTGTGACTATGTAGTTAATTTAATTAATCTAAAGAGGTGCTGTGACTATGTTGTTGATTCAATAAATATAAAGAGGTGTAGTGACTATGATGTTGATTTAATTAATTTAAAGAGGTGTAGAAACTATGTTGTTTTGTAGGATGAGACAGGTTGGGGCTAATTTGGCACAAAGAATGAGGTGTATATTTTTTCACCATCCAGACGAAGCAGAGGAAAATAGTGATAGTGTGAATGTATATAGAAAATAAGATTATAGAATGGCCGTGAACAACGTGAAAATACGACCTCGAGGGTGAAAAATTCAATGCAAGAAAACGGGTACAAAAAAAGAATTAGCGCACAGTCGAAGTTGCCAAGTTTAAACGTTTTGGCTACCTCATCGATAAATATAATCAATAATCTTGAAGAGACATTTTGCACTTGGGCGGCCAAAAATATACGTAATTATAGATAGTTATAAAATTACAAATAGATAGAAAAAATAGACTGGGAATGAGTAGGTTTGTTCATTCAGGCAAAAACTTAACTATGCCAGATTTTATTGTATTTTTCACCCCTCATAAAAAACATCCGTAGTATGAGTAGTCTTCCTTGCCATATGCCATTTGCACATTCACACCTTATTTAAATTATTCATTCTGATCAAAGCCATCCGGGAAGAGTAATATATACGATACACACACATGGAGATTGACAGTAAAAGAACGTCAACGAGAGCTGAGTAGCCGAGCTGTCGTCCGTATGGGGAGCCAAGGCCTTGTATGGGTCACAGGCCCGCCGTCGGAGCGGTCACCTCGAGGGCCCTCCCTGTAGCTGTCACAGAGGCCTGGTCCCGTCCTCCTTCGTGGACAGCTCCTTTGTGTGTGCCGTGGGGGAGGGGGAGAGTGTTTGGATGTGGAGCGATCTCATGGCGAGAGCATAATAGAGGGCGGATTGGGAGTAATCAAATAGACTTTCCATGATCAGAGATGCGAATTTATCCGTAAAAGGAGTGAGAAGGCCTTAAAACTCGAGGATTTTTTGGAAAGACATCGCGCATGAAGACGGAGGATTGTAGAATCAGTATTCTAGTGACTTGAAGTTGTTGTCAATACTCCCATTTAAGAATGTTAGTATTCGAAAACCTGTGTTTTTCGCAAAACCGTTCCTGCTCATAGGTATGGCTACTTTTTGTCTTCATCACAAATTTGAAGAGCTCTTGTTTCCTTTGGGCTTATTTGATGAGAAAAAATAATGATGAAGAGTGATTGTATGTAACAGAAGCTTCTCTAATGAGAGCTTAAATAAGTCGTGTATTATATTCAACGCTTTTTTCGTCCCTCATCTAACAGAATCCTTTCGACGTTTGCCACTTGATTTTTAGACAGCGTGTCAACACGCTCAGACCGCCGGCCTGCCCCCTCCAGAGGTCATTGGAGCCCTCTGCACCAAACGTCGCCTGGTCGGACCTCGACAGGACCGTCACGAACAGGAAACTAAGAAATTTGTTTTAAACTAAAGGCATCATGCGAGGCAACGCACGTTTTCTCGTCTGTACGACTTGTGAAGTGACTAGGTCTGGTGTCTGAATTGTATGAAGTTAACAGTTGTCTTATCATTTTCTTCTTGTTACGTGAAATATTTCTTTAACTTGTAGGAAAATATTTCTGAAATCAAATTCCTCAAATCAACTTAAATGCTTTGGAAAAGTACATAAGTATGTAATACTATGTATGTATGCTTTAGCATGCTTTAGCATGTATGCTTTAGCATGTATGTATGCTTTAGCATAAGGCCAGCAAACTCCCCAAATTTTAATTTTGAATAAAAAATACTGAAATGAGATAAAGAATGATACTCTTTCCTTGATCTCTCCCGGTATAAACCAACCGTTTCCTTGCTTATTCATACATCTGGAAAAGATTACAAAATCAGTTGAATATAAGTAGCAAGCGTTCGTTAAAAAAAACTTGAAAAAAAGGATTAAAAACTTATACGTTATAGTAAACATCACCCCCTAATAAAGCTTTGTTGTATGAGGAACTTTGCCCTGAAAATAAAGTTATGGTCAGATCGGGAATGAAAAATCATTCAAAAAGTACATACCGCATGTAACCATCCTGATACGAAGGAAAACTAATTTCCTCCTCTAACGCAGCGAAAGTAGCGACTGTTGGCTCTCGCGGTGTTTGAACTCTCAGCTCGGAGAAGCTGAGCTAACAGAGCTGACAGAGCAAGTCAGAGCTGCTCTTCAGCGCGTCCAGCTGCAGGCGCTGAGCAGAAAATGGACGTGTCAGGGTTACCTGTGTGTCGAGGAGAAGTTCTGTGCTTCTTATGGCTAACTCGACAGGAAATTCCTCCATTGCTCAATTGTGTCCGTCCGAGGTGTTTGAGTCGCCATGGAATATTATTCATACTTTGCTATCGATAGCAGATGCTCGATTGCTCTTGATTTATTTTCGTTATGTTCTAGTTTCTCATAGGATGAAGCAGGATTTTGAAATTTCCCTCGTCTACATCTGAGTTAAGAACTGAAATCTTGAGCACCAAATCTTTCGCTCAACATACATTAAAAGCTTTGCGTGTCGTGAAAATTTCATCAAACGTTACACCTTTGTCAGTGCTGTGTGATTCAGCGCAGGGCGTGCGTTAGAGAAGTATTTAAGATAGTATTTAAACTCATGTATCTGCCCGGAGAAGAGGGGGTAGTTCACTGTAAATCTTCGAGGAAGAGGTTTAGCAGCATAACTCACGTCGTGTGGTATGAAATTGACTTCACTTGTAGCTAGTCATCTTGAGCGTTCCAAGGCCTCTCCATGCTTGCTGGTAGGTTTTTAGAGGCATGATCTAGGTGGCTTTTTGAGGCAAGATCGAGGTAGCCTACTGATGTATGATCGAGGTGGCAAATCTTAAGATTAAAAATAGTAATCATAATATGAGATCACACAAAACCAAAAGGTCCATTAGCGGTACGATAAATGAACCAAAACAGGTTTGAACACGGTAACTACATCAGGTGTAGAGGAAATCTGTGGCACACCTTATATGGTAACTTGTATGCAAATTTATTGCGCACCTTACGTTGAGACAACTTTTGCAATCACACATGAGCAAAGCAAAAATTCAGTGCACAAACTTCAAGAATTTAAAATTTTAAATCTAGTCTTAACCTGAAAATTAACTCGACTGCATGCACGAACGTATACCTTTTACAGCAGGAACTTATTGCGAACACCATATTTATATATATATATATACCTTCAGTACTTAAACCAAGTCTAAGTAAAAAAATTACTCAGTTGTATGCACGTATACTTTTGACAGGAGAAAATAAAATCTTTCGCGCATCGTTTTTGAAAAACAAGGACTCAGCATCGAACGAATTTGGTCTTTTTACATCCGCCGCACGCAGCTGTTGATGATGTTTTCAAAAGTCAAGCGCACAAGTTTGTAGTGCGGGCATCCTAAAGGTAAAACCAGCACATTATTAGCGCGGCTGATTTTATTCTGCATGTCAGGACTCGTCCACCCCTCGTCGCTGTCTTCTTCCTTGTTTGGTCTCGCAAAGCTCCTCCGCACCGTCGGCGCATTTGACTACCTGTATATGCGTAGTCGCCGCCGTAGTAAATGATGTCAGTGAACAAAAAACATATAAGTCTATGGTGCATATTTAAAATTAAGGCCCAAGCCAAGCAATCAGTGTGATTTAACACCCTCGAAATGCGGACTGTAGACACTCACTCCGAGGTTTAGAAGCAATGCCCAGCGTGAATTTGATTCAACTCTACACTTGCATTATCTCACAGAGTTGGACCCGTGAGTGTCAACACAGTCGACCTGGACTCGAGGGTCCTACGACACGCAGACCCAAGTTTGAAGCTCACTCTGGTAAGAGGGAAAAAGAATGTACGGTCGCCGCGGAGAAATGTAAGGTGCGATCTAACGTGCATTGTATGTTGATCAAAGATCTGCAGGGCTGAATTGTGGGTACAGTTTTATCTTGTGTTTAAGAAAATCTCGTCTGTAATATTTTCGACTGAAGCAACGCTTGGACTGATAAGCTGTTTGAATCGTTTGAATCCCCGAGTTGAGAATGTCTTGTATTGTAGTATTTGTGAAAAAGTTCATATTTGCACACAAGTTCATACACCGCTGCTCGCTTTCGCTTCATAGAATCTTGCAAAACGAGCAACGAAAAGCAATTATGAAAGCATCCTGGAAAAAAACTTCAACATGCCCTTCAAATTTTTATCACTCTGAATACCACAGGATTTTTTACACATTCTATCCAACGCCCTTCATGGGCAGGAGCGAGAACAGTCCTGCGTGCGCATGCGTGCATGCACCTCATCAGGTTAAGGAGTCAAGTGTTCTGGGACTGCTTTGCCATCCGAAATTCTGTCATATGAGTACGTTTGCGCTCTTCATTTTTACACACGACAGAGTTTAACTTCTGTTCAAAATGGCTGAAAATTTGAGAGTGCTTCCATAAACACATTTCCTAAGACAATACTATTTGGATTAGATTTCTTAAATAATATCTTTATCATCGTTAATTCAACAAAATTAGCCCGATAATGGCAGGCAGATAAAATTACACAGATAAACAATTCACGCGAGAATCAGTGAAGTCAACATCGGAGTTACCTCAGCCCGCCGCCTGCACATCTGCTCGAGCCAGGGCACCTGAAGGGCAATAACGATCGAGCGTCGGGTACACGCTCTTGCGCAAGACGCAAGTTCTGTGTTGATATCTTCGATTATTCATCACAACACATGTCGCAAGCTGAGCAATAATTCATGCATTTGATCATTCGAAACATGGCTCTGTGATATGATAGTTATGGAAGTTTGCTGCGTGTCTCTCGAGCGCTCGACAGTGGCGTCCGTCTCTGGTGAGAGCTCAGGCTCTCAGCTCGCAAAAATGGCGGTCACTTGGCGACGCAGCTGAGGAATGTTCGACCTCATCAATATTCCGGCGAGTGACCTCTTTTTGCATCATTATCGTTCTCTTGCGGACGCTGTACGTCAGTTGGCAGGCCCGGGTCATCACGGCGGATAATGAGGTCTCAACACAAGACGATTTCTTATTTTTGAAGTGGAAAAAATAAGTAAAAAGTTTGATGAGTCGAAGTGTATCACAATAGACTGAAGAAAAACAAGCAATGAAAAAAGGGAAAGATTGAAGAACAAGTATGGATAGCGTGTGTACGACGTATTTTGAAATTTCTGAGACGAGTTTTGTAGCGTCTAAAATTAAAGATCATAGCACGCCTGTGCTTCTCAGCGTCTCACAGGAACTGCTGTCCAGCGACTGGACTTCGAGACACACACACGTGTGTCAAGACACATACGTACGTGTACCAAGACACACACGCGTATCAGCACACACGAGTACGTCGGGACGCACACGTATCTTACGACACAGTGGCTTGTAAGAATGCCATAACGCAGCTGATCTAAGTCTGTAAGGTGAGTTTACGCGCCTGATGTGGCGTAAAATCATATTAAAAATCTGCGGAGTTCATTTCGCAGTTTCTGGATGTTTTTTTGCAAAGTTCAGTGGCCAGGGGCGTACAAGTAGCGCGGCCACTGTGCAAAGGCTTTAGAGACGACCGTTACTGCCGAAGACGATAGTTTCTGCCGAGATCTGCAAGCGACCACTAGCCAATTTCTTGCCTGCAGCGATAATCTGAGCCAGGTGCCAGGATATATCAGAAAACAACAATCCTGTGCGAAGAACAACTGCCAGAAGTCCCGCGCAACTACGCTAATTTTCAATATAGAATTCCTCCAAACTCCACTCGTTACGAGCACCAGGGTGAGAAAAATACATTCGAGCTTATCTTTTCTGCCCCTTGCATCTCGAAAGAAGACGCAGGCAATTTTATCTAATGAAAGAGAAATTGGGGCACTATGTGGGCATTTTGTGGGATGTCGGGAGCACTATGTGGGTACTATGTGGGCACTATGTGGGCACTATGTGGGCATTTTGTGGGATGTCTGGAGCACTATGTGGGTACTATGTGAACACTATGAAGGCATTTGTGGGCATTATGAGGGCACTATGTGGGCACTATCGGGTGTTATGTGGGCACATTGTGGGCACTATGTGGGCACTATGTGGGCCCAATGTAAGTGCTATGAAGAAGCTGTGACGGTACTAAGGGTAAAAAATAACACTGTAGGTGAGAAAAAGAGCCAAATTCAAGATCATGGAAACGTAAAAAATTGAACGCTGTAAAGTTGTAAAGAAAACATAAATTCATTATTAATTAGTAGACAGCGAATGGAATTGCAGGAGTTTTCGATATGAGAAGTTTTCTGTAGACGGCTACGTACCGGTGAGCTTCCGATACAAAGAAAATATCTTTATTTGGAATAATGAGCTCCAGATAAAAAAAATTAATAATTTAGAACAAAATGTACGGGTGCAACACCTCATCAATTTCCGAAGCACAAAACTACAATATTGCCAATAATTTCAAATCCAACCAAGAAGCCACACTGAAACCCAAAATTCCCTGCCATAAATAACACGAAATTTGGGATATCCATTCCAGAAGTTTTTTTCCCCCTATCTAGTGAAGTAAATCCAATTCAGCTCAATCGATCATTTCCGTGGATCTGAATGAGGGCTTGACGAAGTAATCGGAGAGAAATTAGGAGTCTGTGTTGGGGGACCACGTCACGACTTTTTGTATGCACCAAGTCCATACGGTGCTCAAAATAGCATTAAAGTTCACGTTAACCTCAAGAATCGAATTTTCTCCTATATAAATCCTCAAGGGCGTGACTAAAAGACAGACCAACCAACCAACTAAGCCAGCAAGCAACGGTGTATTAGTGTACAGTGGGGTTGAACTAAAATAGTAAATTTTCGCGCCACCCTGTATGTATTCATACGGCATCCACGCGGATCAGAGAATGGGTACGATAATTGAATTCTATTCGTTCGCCGACCTTCAAATACTGTGGCCTCATCGGTCATACCGTTTGATCAAAACTCATTACACTATTTTTAAACATGTTTTCAAAAATTTTATCCTGCTGTACCCTCAGTAAAACGAAGTAAAAAACAAAGATGGATGGTGCTTAAGCGTGCGAATGCTTGGGTTAAATAAATGAAAAAAAAACAGTGGATGTTTCTAATCATACACCTTACAAGATCGATTCCCTCTAATAAAAAAGATGGATGGTAAAGAGAACTGTAAATCTGTAAAGATCTTCACGTATGATATATGATAATAAAGGTAACATTAGGGCAGAAAAAACGCGTTAGTCTCACAGCAATACAGTTTGCGAAGGCTCAAGATTTGGCCGCGAAACACTAAAAACGTTATTTTTAAATCTGGGCTTACCAAATACAAAGAATCTTTGAGAAACCTTCCGAAAGCATTAAGACTTGTAGCACTGAAGAATTGTTGGGAAAAAATTAAAGAAATAAACAGAACATAGAATATTGTTGACGCGTCGCCCCATATCGGAACGATATTTCGCAGTCGTAGCTGCCAGACGAACAGGTGGGGCTTGTCGGCCGATGCTGCTAGTTCTCAGAAGCGACACTACAGCAGTCTGTTTTGGGCACTACCCTCAGAGTTACCGTGGAGTAGTGAGGACACTCTCTTTTCAGTTCCCTCACATATACGTTTGAGAGTACGTATCCATCTGTCTGACAGATGTTAAGGTTCATTTCTTGCCCTTGCTGATGTTTATTAAAATCACTTTTACATTTATGCCGTTCGCGAGAGTATCCTGCGCATCGTCCCCACCTAATAAAAGTCTCTTGTACATAGTACTGAACTAATGAGGGCATCTTGCACATGGTCTCTAACTAATGAGGGTATCTTGCAAATAGCCTCTAACTAATGAGCGTATCTTGCACATAGTCTCTAACTAATGAAGGCATCGTGCACGTAGTCTCTAGCTAATGAAGGCATCGTGCACGTAGTCTCTAGCTAATGAGGGCATCATGCACACAGTCTCTAGTTAATGAGGGCATCGTGCACATAGTCTCTAACTAATGAGGATATCGTGCACATAGTCTCTAACTAATAAGCGTCTTGCACATTATCCCTTAACTAACGAGAGTATCTCACACATAGTTCCCACTTAATGGACCACATGATTGCACATTCTTTATCAACCTTTTTTTCTATGCAGTTGCCTTGCTGCTCGCATGGTGAGATACACCCCCTGATGCCTCGCAGCTGTGACAGTACACCTTCTTCGATGCGCCGTCTCGCTGACACGAGGGTGCTTCCCTTGACGCTTCATCTCCTAAACAAGAGATAACATTTTCTCGACCACCAGACGACGCCACTGGACTACTTTGCCGGCTGCTCCTCCTTTCTCCTCCTCGAGCCGCAAAAAATGGGAGATCTCTCGTCCTCAAAAACAGAGGCTGCTTGCAAGCTCTTCTCCCGGCGCAACGCTTCCTGTACGTAGACTTCCTCGTCAGCCGTCACCGATTTTCCGCGAGTTTTATTTCTGGCGTTTTTAGAGAATGGTCGCCGAGTTTAGAATGTCGTGAAAATGAAAGTCGAATTGGGGATGTTGTAACCGATGAGGTAAATGCTCCGTTATGTGATTAGCGAAAACAGATTTTCTTGATTAAAAACGGGAAGGAACGGTAAATTTCATGATAGCGATTTATATAAATTCACTCGGCCTCCGTTCTGCGAATTTTACTTTAGCGATCCTAATCGGAGAAAAATGTTCAATTGATCATCGTAGTAACGAAAAATCTGACTCAAAGTAGCCGCAAATACTTGAAACAGTCATCGACCTCAGATTTTTATCGAAGTGATCTAACTACATGCAAGAGTTACGACTAAATTGGTTGTTAGTTTCTATATGTGTCAATTATCAACAATTACCAGTAGATATGTGAAGTGTTTTGTAATAAATATTCCCTCAAAATACTTAATTTCTAATTTAGGAACAATATTGATCATGAAATACTGCTAAAATGTGGAATTTTTTTAAGAAATCGAAGGATTATAGCGATTTTTTCTTGAGCCCACTCCCCTTTTGATTGCACATATTTTCAAGACAAGAATACGGTCTCTGAAGCTAATGATCAGGGGCAGCGTTAACATCGTTGTGATCGTTCAACACTGGAGAAGACAGCGCTTGATACATCAATTGAAATTTGTTGTCCCTTTGATTCATTTTTCATTACTTTGTAGAACAATTTCACCAAACTCTCTATTTGGTCTTGCTACTCTTATTATTATTGTATTTATGTGATTCTTCTACCTGGATTCTTCTAAAGAGCCTGTACGCTACATGGTAATAAAATCGTTCTTTATACTTCAAATGACCAACTAAGTCCAAAACCGGAATAAGCCCGTTAGTTTTCCCGTTTTTTATTTAGCGTATCACGTGTCTCAGCTACCACCGGCCGCGTTCAGCTTTGGCAGCCTTTTTAGACCCTAGCTCTAGAGTAAAATAAAACACATTTTGATCCACAGCATTAACTACTCGTCGGCTTTCTTTATCACCAAGCTCTCCTGCGTAGCCGTGATCAAGGCTGAGCAGCTTAGTAGGTCCTTTTCTCCAACACTACTTTCACCATTAAATAGCCCCATTAGCCCTTCTTCACCCTCAGTGTTGTAAACCTTTACAGCCCCTCCTGCAACTACTTTGCCTTCAATATTGTATAGCTTTATAGTCCCTTCTTCACCTACTTTACTTTTAATATTGTTTAGCATTATAGTCCCTTCTTCACCTACACTACCTTCAGTATTGTACAGCTTTACAGTCCCTTCTTCACTTACGTTACCTTCAGTATTATATAGCTTCACAGTCTTTTCTTCACCTACACCTCTCGTATTGAACAGCTCCGTAACCCTTCACCTACACTGCTTTCAGTATTGTTGCATAACTCCACAAGCCCTTCTTTATCGACATTACCTTTAGTTTTGTCGTACAGCCCCGTAAGCCTTTGTTTATCTATATTACCTTCAGTATTTTACAACCCCGTAAGCCTTTGTTTATCTATATTACTTTCAGCATTTTACAGCTCCGTAAGCCCTTCACCTACACTACCTCCAATGCTGCAGAGCTCTACAAGCTCGTTTCACCGCCTCATTTTCCGTCAAGTACACCGCCACAAAACTGCATCACGGCGCAAAAATCAGCCACGGGGCGCGATGGATACACCGGGAACCCAGAGCACATAATTTGGATCAGCAGAAAGGGGCGACCATAAATTTACTCCCACAACTCCATAACCAACTGCAGTTTGCCATCAATACACTTGAGAGTCCTCGTGGGTGTTCCTTCAATGATCGAATCAGAAGTTTGCTCAGAAGTTGCTTGACCAATCGAAAAAATTGTGAGTGATCAGATGCTAAACGTCTCGTGCAGACTGAAATGTGTGAGCGAGAAAAAGTAAGCACAAAAGATTCGTAAAAACGCATAGGAAACTTTGCAAGAAAAAGAGAGAGGAGAAATGTTTGTGTTGCGGAGCCGCTCGCGATGGCCGCTTGTACTACCAGCCAAGAACGACCGCCAGAGCCGTGGCAGGGCAACTAGGAGCTGAATTATGGGTTTGCGTTTTTGTCCGGCCCAGCATCTCCTAATATATTGCGCCCGCGGTGCTACAAATTGAATCTGAGCCATAATCATGAGTGTGTGGTCAGATGCAGCGGCCTGACCCTCCGCAGACGCTGCAGCTCAGCCTAGTGATCTCCATTGCGTTCTTCGCTGTTACCTCGTCGACTACTTTCACTGCGCCTGCGTACTAAGGTCCACTAGGAGGTGCCTACGCACTTTTTGGACTTGACAGATAATCAGCTTGTTGATTGTTTTCGCTGTTGCACCCAGCACAGGCACTTGTTTGGCGAGTGGTGCAAACTGGCTTGTTTG
Source organism: Orchestia grillus (assembly GCA_014899125.1). Lineage (NCBI taxonomy): Eukaryota > Metazoa > Arthropoda > Malacostraca > Amphipoda > Talitridae > Orchestia > Orchestia grillus. The sequence continues at coordinate 24,891 of VOMN01007566.1, forward strand.
ACCTGGAAAATTACCCCCTTATTGATTTCGTTGCGTGGTTTCGAAAGTGTGCATACACATGCTGGCCGTCTGCTGGGTTACCATGAACGATCTTTAATCGAATTTTTCTGGAGCGAGGAATCATAAAAACGTTGTATTTTAGCTCGCAGAGGATTTTATTCTTAGCATTTCAAATTCTAAAAGTACATCAATAATCTGATTTTCAGGAACTTGCTGAAGGTGTCTCGTGGTATGTTGTGATCTCCAAATCCATTTGATGACCAAGTTAAAATAAAATGTACTCTGCCAGTTTAATACTCATTCCTTCTTCTGCTAGGCAGCACCTTAAGAACGCATGAGAATAATCTATGTCTTTAAACAAAAATATCCGTCCATGGAGATCAAATGTACACACTGAAATGACTTATAATGTATACATCTGTCACCTCTTCGATGCATTACTTCGTGTCTCCAAAAGAAATAAATTATTTTGTCTTTACTTGAACTACAAACTCCCCGTTTTAATCTACAAAATTCGCAGTAACTTTTACCTTTAGGAGGTACGCTGGTCTGGAGCAACAAACGTCTTGGAGTGCGTTAGAAAGTGCTGACTCATTTTATCGGCAAAATTGTCAATTTTCTGATTTACATGCACTCTTACGGCCATCATCACATGTGGTCATCATGCGCGAATGATGGCGACGGCCGTTGTGTGATGGTTGAGATAAGGGTGAGCTGCAAAGGAGCTCCTGGAGGACCCCAAAGGCTGTGAGGAAGAAGTGATTTTTGGGAAGTAAAAATATCCTCCTTTACTAATGAAAGAAAAAGAGTTATACGGAGCATATTCAAAATGAAATTGATAGCCTCGGAGTATAAGCATCTTCCCTTTGTATTAAGAAGAGAAAGTTACACAGAGTACGTTCATAATGTAATTGATGGCTTCCGGATATGAATGAGCTGCATGCCCTCTTCGGAGTTCCAAAACACGAGCGTATCTGACGAGAAAAGTTGTCTTAGGCAAGGTCACATATGTGTGTACTGCATGCACCTTTGTGGCTCACAATGCGTGGTTACGAGAATGCTGCAAACTATATCTTTGACGCGCAAAATTAGGAGGTTGTTTTTTGGCACAAACTCGCAGCTGGTGCGCAGGCGCGAGGTCGTTCGCGACGCTCACTCCAAGAGCGTCGGAGGAGCCTTCAGCGTAAGAACTGAGGCTCTGCAGCCGCTGTTTATTCGCTATCTTCCGACAATTTTCTTAGAGACCATATGGCTCACCGTATTTCACCAGATTTAATCTGAAACTTTTGTCTAGTGTTGTTAATATTTGATGAGTTTCTAGACGTTTTACTTGGAAGTATCTGGACGGGACTAAGTTTGTAAGATCTCGTTGCCGTTGGTACGTGCACCACCACTTCGACGGTCCTTCAAGCAATAAATTGAGTGTATTCGAAGTTATGCATTGTAGTGCATTTAATATATTTTATCGTTAGGTAAAATAAAGAATAACTGTATCTTCTAAAGTTTAAGTTTATTTTATCCCATTCATTGCTATATTATCTTTCCTTCTTCACAGTTTTCAAAAAATAGTCAAGCAGTTATTATTTCCGTGTGCTTCTTTGCATGAGAAATTTTCGAAAGTAATAGAAACATTTAAAAGCTAATTCCGTTACTCTTAGATTTGGCCGAAATATTTCGCTTTGTTAAATATCACCTTTCAACTTAAAAGACTGGATCTCAAATGTCAGTCACTTCTTAAAGCCGCAAAAAATGGATCAGTTCTACCACACTTCAGTTTGTCTACTGGTTTCTTTTGAATGATATGCTTCAAAATGAAGATCTTGATTCGAAAAGTTCAGGTATAAGAAGAGTAGGTTTGCCCTACCTTTTCATTTGTACAAACTGTTTGAAATGACGGAGGACTGGACAACAATAAAAAACTCTATGGTAATCTCTTGGCCCTCTTTATGTATCGGTCGCCAGCCGCTGATTTCGATCTTTGTATCAGTCGTAGGAGCTTGGTCTCGGTCATATTCTTCGCATAAATAGTACCCTTCTGGGAGCAGTCGTGTGTGGTGGGTTCCGTTTAAGACCGAACTAATAAAATCTTTCAAAGATTGGCAGGCATCTGAGATCGAAAGTTGCCTGGCTCCTCATTGTTGTCATAGCTAAAGCCTGATGCTGAGCACTTCGCTAGGCCCATAAACCCAGAAGCATCAGACAAGCACCTCGGCTGGATGGCATCCATTCGCCTTCAAAAGTCAGATGATTTCGAGCTACACACACACCGCTGCCGCTAGTGTGGCTACAGGACCTGACGTGGCTGGCTGAACACATCCGGCACGTATCACAAGAGTAACCCTCTCATTTTGACCGTGATCTCGTTTTTTTTTTTCACAGAAGTAGCACATACTTAAAATCAAGGCAATTTAATTACTCCACTTGCAGCACAAAGTATTTCGTTTTTCATCAGTCACGTTACATTCATTTTCATCAGAGAATCCGTTGAAATCATATTCGTTCGCGAAGGACGCTCGTATAGCAGGGATTATTGAATGAATGCAATATTTACACGATTATTGAATGTTTTTTTGAGGAAACTGCCTGATCTACGCTTGTGCAAGCGTGTCTATTCATATACTCAAACTAATGCAATGAATGCTATGATTTTTCATAAACTTCATTCAAAGCTCTTATTTTTAAGTCAGGGTTTTGAAAAGGAGCTTTATTTCTGTTTTCTCCCTTTTTTTCGCACTTTCTTCTACCCATAACAAAAAATTATTCAGACGCAGGAAAACCTAGGAAATTCCCGTGTGGATTTGTGATCTTCACATACTCGTGTTGCATAAATGTAGCAAACATGACGGAATGTAATTCCTGAAAGCAGTTATAACTCGTAGAAACAAACTTGACGGAATATAATTCGTAGAATCAAACTTGATGGAATATAATTCGTAGAAGGAAACTTGATGGAATATAATTCGTATGTAGAAGGAAACTTGATGGAATATAATTCGTAGAAGGAAACTTGACGGAATATAATTCATAGAAGCAAACTTGACGGAATATAATTCGTAGAAGCAAACTTGACGGAAAATAATTCGTAGAAGCAAACTTGACGGAATATAATTCGTAGAATCATTTGACCGATATCATCAAGTGGTTTTACTTTTCATAGAAGGAATGGAGGTACAACATATAAATGTGTCATACGAACACTCTTTTCGATACGTGGCATTTATGCAGAAAAGTAATACTGACGATAGAATGACCAGACAAATCTGTAATTAGGTAAATAAAATTGTCTTGTGTTGATGTAAATGGGAGCCCAGAGCGCTCATTTGGACCCTACATAGCTCGTGTGGCCGAGAAGGTCAAAGTGTTATTTATGGAGCGGGCGCATCGAACACCGTCGCTCCACACGCAATGCACGTTTGTTTTCATACACATTATGTATATCGCGAGGTACACTCGGAGATATAATTCTAGGTGCGGGTGCTTTCTGCACCGTTGCTGCACACATTACACCTGTTTCTTTTCAAATTTAACATGTACATAAATGACGATGTACACTCGGAGATACTCGTACAAAGTGTGATTTAAGATCTGGTATACATTCTGCATCACTGCTCCACACACTACACACTTCTTTTTCATACGCACTATCACGAGAAACACTCGGAGATACAAAGTGTAACGGAGCTCTGAATATAGTAGCCAGGTTTTAGTAATTTGCTCAGCATTGGACAAGTTCCAGAGCTGGATCGGAGGGACGTTCTGAGTCAGAGATCATTTCATGCATGCCAAAGTGTGCTGGGATTATTTCAAAGTAATAAAAATAGATGTGTAAACTGTTTTCATATGAAAAAAGTCCTGCTAATCTAGATTTTTTAACAACTGCCAATACAAAAAGTTAAAGGTATGGTGTACCCGGATTTTAATCCTTTGAGTCTCCAGGGATACTTTAGTCTCAGCTTAGTTTTTACTTGGTACGTTAAAACTATCATACAGCTAACAAATTCCGAAAGCTGTCCTTATTCGTATGCCTAGAACTCAAACAGTAAAGGCACAATCACCGAATTTGACGTGCGATACCCAGCATTAAATGAAATAATCTGTAATTGCGATATGTCGAGCATTTTAATGAAATTTTAATCTTTTCATTTTGTCGAGCATTAATTTTAATGAAAAGATTAAAATTAAATGACGTATACAGCTATTTTTCATGCGATCATTAACGAAAGAGGTGATAATTATAGCCCGTACTTGTTAGCGCTAAATCTCCATTGCTGGGGATGTTCTGTGTAAGTCTTCTGCGTTGCTACTGCCTGAAGGAGCGTTGACATCAGTCGGCCAAACTTAAACTTGACGTAGAGGTGCAACTGGCAAAATCACAGCAATTTAAACAACCGAAAATCTCACTATACAGGGTGTCCCACAAAAAACCGAACCCTGTTATTTCCCGTATCACTAATACAATCATGAAGCATAAGAATATCATAATCATTTTATACAAACTAGATTTTTCCCTCCAAAAGGCTGGACCCTAGCCTCTTGTTACCATCAAAAGACTGGACCTTAGCCTCTTGTTGCCATCAAAAGGCTGGACCCAAGCCTCTTGTTGCCGTCAACAGGCTGGAGCCCAGCCTCCTGTCGCAGTGTCTGTCACCAGACGTGCGGGCTTGAGCCGGACAGGATCTTTCCAAAAACGTCTCGTGCGCAAAAAAGATATTAAAAATGAACGCTACGTAATACCTGCCATCTCTCATTAAACGCATGTAACACGAAAAAAAATAAAAAAAACCTTCAATTTACCAAGACCGGATGGCAACAAAATTGATTTTATCGGAAATAAGAATCAAGTTGCATCGACGACGTAGCGCTGAAAATATTCGCCCGCTGCAGTCATAGCACCTTCGAAAACGATACTAAACAGGAATAATACCGTCGAAGAAAAGGCAGATCTATGATTATCGACACTCCCTTTCACTTCGCCAGCCTCAACTGTAAGCACATGTTGAGACACAATGTATGTCAGGCACTTCCAGTTCTAACGGCACATTTAAATACTCCACCTTTGAGAGACTGACAGAACTACCCTTAATGAGCTGACAGAGATACCTTGATGGGCTAGCAGGGTTACTCTTGATGAGCTAACAAATATGAACGGATACCAAGATTGCCCTGGGGTTGACAGGACTTCCATTGATAGGCTGACAGGACTACTCTTGATGGGTTGACATGATTACCCTTAATGGGTTGACATGATTCCCCTTGATGAGTTGACAAGATTACCCTTAATAGGTTGACATGATTACCCTTGATGGGATGATCTCAAGCAGCCTGAACGACTCGGTTACATTAAACTAAACCAGCCGATGGTTTGAAATTATTGGGCATGGGAACAGTTACGATAGTTGAAAAAATAACTGAGCGAGAGATTCGAAATATATCGGTATGTATCGGAGTTAATGAATGTGTGGGGGCATATGAGATAATAACGACAGTGTTATCAATTTAGGAACTCGGACATTCGGTTTCTCTTTTATGCCAAGAAGGTTTCCTCGTCGATAGCAGGAGAAAGCCAACTTTGGAAAGCAGTTTCCCAGTGACGGACCCGTGCACCATTTCTGAAGTGCAGACAATCTCATGAGATGCTTGTCATTTGAGACGCCGTGCACAGTTTGAGTGGCACTGAAAGATTTACGTCTGCATTGTTTCTTCTTTTATGTGCAGCTCGTTGAGGTCCGTTTTCTGTATAAAGTCCCAAACTGGGGGTGGGAACACAAGGCCACCCATCCAGCAAAAGTTTTACTTCACTTTGGAAACGCAGCGCAAAGAATTTTCGAGAATGTTATTCGCGTGCGCGTCCAGAACTGCGCGTACGCTCTCAAACATCCCTGAGAAAAGATACTTTGAGTCATTGAAGGCCAATGTATCAAAGTAACTTTTAAAGAATTCTCTCCTACACCACCAATTCTCAGCATACCTGCCTTCTCTCCCCACTGCTCTTCTCCTCATGCGTTTTCTCCCTCCTCCTCTTCTTTCCAGCACCCATCGGCACCGCAGACCCTGGAGCTCGGAATGGAAGTCCCTCGCGAGACACAGAGCGCCATTCCTACAGCGTCTGTGGGAAGTCCGAGTGGTCACACTGAAGCTACACGGTGACGTGTCGGGGTTGGTGTACATGGAGTTGCAAAATTATTGCTTCACTGCATTTGCAAGCCATTCGTCAAAAAAATTGCTAAACTACCCTACAGTCCAGTAAACTTTTGTTTAATATTCGCTGATAAAACAACGCCTTAGTAGTGCAGACTGAATTGACCTCGTCAAATAATGGCTGTGTGGGGCCACAAAAAAACTAATCGCAAGTTTATTTCATACTTCTGGTATCTATGTTACATAAGTGAATTGAAAATCACTTCAAAGCCTTTGCGGTTGATATGTATTTCTTAGCATAGATACCTGATATCTATATAATACTAAAACTCTGGTCGTCTTGCTTGTTTGTTTGCTTGCTTTCTTGAAATCGTGCACACGTTTGTCTGTCGGCTCTGAGATATTCGAAATTTATACTCTTCGTTTAATCCTGTATTGTGGATACCGACTTAACTGCATAGAATATATTTCTGGATACGGTTTGATTTTGATAAATATTATTTGACCCAACGGGTCACGAGTAGTCTAGTATTTTATAAACTTTTGACCAGTTTTTGCTCAGAGTCATCCCGCATACGTCCCATAACCACGCGTGGGGACCACGAACATTGGGCGAGCTGCTAGAGCTGCGGAAGAGAGAGGCAAGCCACCGTCCCTCGGGTGAGAGACCTCGTCCGCAGCTGGTTAACGACGCACAAGACTTGTCTCCGCGGATTAGGGTGTCATATTAAGCACCTGCTTTCGTGCGTCAATGCCAGGCTTCAGTTTATCTTCTGATAAGTGGTGAGGCTGAGCGGCGTCTCGAGTGTCTGAGAACATCAGTAGGCTTCTTTACGGCGCGGCCTGGAACAAGGACGTGGCGGAATGTCCTCTTTCTCCTCCAGAGGTTGTCTTGAAAGATCTTCCTTTTATTAAAACTCAAGCCAATGTTAAACTTAATTTTTAAACGTGACAGAGTGCGAAGAATTAAAATTTCAAGCAATTGATAAGTTCCTCTCTACATTTAGTTTAGCATATTCCTGCGCTTTACGGCCGACACGGCTCGATAGCCTGTCTGCCTGCGGGAAAAACGTGTGGAGATTAGAGAGGCTGTATCCAGTCTACGAGATGCCTAGGCTTCCTTCCAGCATTCCCAAGGCAGCTCAGCAGCATAGCTGGCAGAGGAACTATCTGCTGCGAATTCTTTCTCTTCTGCTTAGAGAAATCTCGTTTCAAGGTCTATCCAAATCCATTAGGTATAATGTTCTATTACATATTAAATCCACGCTTTTGATGAATATTTTGTAGACATTTCTAAGAATCAAGTAGAATTACTTATAATTAATAATTCATATAAATACTTATAAATAATTACTGAAATTATTTATGTGTAAATTGTTTATAACCCACTTAGAGTAATCTAAGAAACTATAATTTTATGTGGTATTGGTAGGCAGACATAATATTTAATTATGTATACGTTTCCTTCCAGACAAAACATTCAACATGTACCGCAGTTTCATCCGTTTCCTGCCAAAATTTGGCATCCCAATTGCATAGCTCTTTTAAAATCAGCACCAAAAACAACGAGATGACGATGAAATTATCGCTTGACCACAACTGCCCCTGCCAAGACAGCGTTAGGACGATGTCACGCTGTGGCGAGGCAGGAGTATCAACGGGGCGATCAACATTTCAACAATACGACCAACGTCCAGCAGAGTTTGGATGTTTATCATTCCAGCAATACTGACTCCCTCCCCCCCATCCATCAGCCTCCATCCCTAACAGTGATTTTTCTCCCTAGGATTTTAGTTATTCCAGGACTTAAAATCGCTGCAGAATTTTACTCGTCAAGGTTTTACAAATCCTAAGTTTTCACTGACGTATAGTGGTGGTGGAGATTCCCAGCACCTCCCGTCCAGCCCTGTGCGCTGAGGGAACGAACATCGGCCATTTCACTAGCTGTCTTTGGTGTGCCCCACCGGCGGGCCATTTCACCTTTAGAAAAGTAGCATAGTCGCCAGAAATGTGTCAAATTTCAACAGATTCAAACGGTTGCATCAGGCATTACAGGGTCATATTGTGAGCAAACGCCTGTCAAAATATAGAGAAGGCAACACTGTACTACAATATGGTCCAGAGAATTAGCCAGCAATGCAATCAAATGCTTAACACCCTGTAAAACCCTCATGCAGAAACCTCGTTGTAAGTCGTCTAAGCTTTACAAAAGAACACTTAGAGAAAGGACGTGCATTTAGGAAGACTGTCATTTGGTCTGATGAAACTAAGATTGAATTGTTTGATCGTAATTCTGCTCGTCATGTGGGGAGGACACAAGGAACAGCTTCTGAGAGGTATATTTCCATCCCAACTGTGAAGCACGGAGGTAGCAGTCTAATGTTAGGGGTCGCTTCACAGCTCATGGCGCTGGTACACTTCACACCATTGACGGGAAGATGGATGGGTCACGTACTGTCAAATATTTTCAAATATGGGAATGAGGGCCATGTACCTCATTCCCAGAGCGAAGCGTTCATTCCTAAAGCGCAAATGGATGTTCCAGCAAAACAACGACCCTAAGCTCAGTTTAAAATTAACATCTGAATAGTTAATGGAGAACAAAACCAACGTTCTCCCGGGGTCGGGTCAGTCACCAGACATCAATTCTATCTAACATTTTTGGGCAACTCTGAAGGAGGTTCATCAGAGAAGTCCGATGAATCGTGAAGAACTGAAGGAAATATGCATTGAAGAAGGGGCTCTTACACCACCACATGCTTGCTACAGCGTAATTTGATCATACGAAAGCCGTTTCCGTCCTTTAGTTGCAAAAAAAGATTTTGCAACTAACTATTAAAAACATGAAACTGTTATGATTAAAACCTTCTGTCCGGCGCCATACGTGCTTGGGCGTATGTAAGACAATATATTTGTAAAGTGAGTAATTTTGCTTGATATTTTCACTCTGCATTATAAAATGTATATTAACAATTGTACGAACGTTGGCTAGCTAGATGTTTAATAAAAAATGAAATCTCATCTGTGCAATCACCTACGTACCCAACTGTATTTTTGTTACGCAAAAATAAAGTTGAAAGAGGCATATGCACGTGATCTTCTTTATATTTCAGGATTTTATCAAGTGGTAGCTCTTAGCTGCTACATAGACTTGCAGGCGACACACACTGACTCGCAGACGACACGCACTGGCTAGCAGACAACACACACTGACTTGCAGACGACACACACTGACTTACAGACGACACGCACTAGCTAGCAGACGACACACACTGACTTGCAGACGACACACACTGGCTAGCAGACAACACACACTGACTTACAGACGACACGCACTGGCTAGCAGACGACACACACTGACTTACAGACGACACGCACTGACTTACAGACGACACGCACTGGCTAGCAGACGACATGAAATTTCTTGCAGACAACACGCAGTGGGTAGCAGACGACATGAAACTTCTTACAGACGACACACACCGACTTGTAGATGACATGAAATCACTTACAGACAACACACACCGACTTGCAGACGACACTCACTGACTTGCAGACGACACTCACTGACTTGCAGAAGATATGCTCCAACTTTTGGAGCGAAAGGCGGTCATTCTTCTTGCGCGCACTCGCAAAACATATCACGGCACGATCAGCAGTGCCAATACGGCCATTGGGAGCGAAGGTTGCCGGCTCTGCTCCAACAAATAGCGGCTGCCAATCATCTTAATTAAGAGATATTTCACAAGCGCCCCAATAGCGACAGGACTGTGGACCTTAACATGCTCGCCGACCGCCGCTCCTGCAGCATTGCTGAGAGCGACAACCCCTTATAAAGCTTGGTGGGGCTGGTGGGGTCTCGGCCTAGCGGGGTCTCGGCCTGACGGGGTCTCGGCCTGGTGGGGTCTGGGTCCGATTAGGACAAGAATTGTTTTTTTCTGAAGCTTAATCTGTGCGTTCGTTGTCGTACGATCTTTTATATAATTTATGTAATTTTAAGTAAATAATAAATTGTAATTTATACCTCCGGACTGCTCTTCTCCACACCCAAGGTTATAGATATTATAAGGTGTTATAAGATGTCATAAGATGTTGTAAAATGTTATAAGGTAGTATAAAACGGCATAAGATGGTATAAGATGCTGTAAGAAGGTATAAGATGATTTACGATGGTATAAGATGTTATAAGATGGTATAAGATGCTGTAAGAAGGTATAATTAAGATGGTATAATATGTTATAAGATGGCATAATCTAGTATAATACTAAAACCCTGGTCGTCTTGCTTGCTTGCTTAAAACCGTGCACACGTTTGTCTGTCGGATCTGAAATATTCGAAATTTATACTCTTCGTTTAATCCTGTACTGTGGATACCGACTTAACTGCATCGGATATATTTCTGGATACGGTTTGATTTAGATAAATTTTATTTGACCCAACGGGTCATGTGTCGTCTAGTAAGTTATAAAAGTGTATTTCGCACCCTCAAATTCGCAGGATGAAGTGCGTTTCTAAAATACATAACGGCAAAGTTTATGATTTTGGATCGTTTCGTTCGACACAATTCCTGTGAAAAAAATACTTCACCAGCCTGGCGTTCCAAAGCCACCAGAGCCTGCCCTCGAGCTAGGAAGACCATTCAGACCAGCAGCGCTATGTTGACGATCTGATAGCGAAACTCGATCTTTGACAAACGTTCACGAGTTGTCTCCAAAGTCTTAACTCAGCTACAAACACAAGGAGTGAAATTCTTGCTTTTAGATGTCACCCTTCCTAATTTAAATTGCTTCGATGTTAGGCAAGTCTGCAACAATTTGTGTTTCTGCACATGTACTGTATATCGATTCTTCAACGGTCCTTCGACGATCCTGCAACGATTCTGCAACAATTTTGTAACTATCTTGCAACGATCCTGCAAACGATTCTTCCGTTTACATGCAACCCTGCCTAGTTTAAGATGGCATAATGTTAGACAAGTCTGCAACGATTTATGTTTTTACAAGTATGTAGCAATCCTGCTACGATCCTTGTTTTTACTAGTAACCCAGCCTATGTCGTTTAAATTGGCTCGATGTTAGGCCAGTCTGCAACGATTTATTAGTACCGACAGAATGCTTTCATGTAAACAAATCCCCCTGTCGCCGGATTATGTTAACTCTTCAATTCAAGGTCTTCTTTCAGGCCCAGTAATAATTAGAATGGCAGCTAGGTATTGGTGATAGGCTTCTTTCGTTCTTCAGATTCATTAAAGCATCTCATTATGTATACTAATTAAATATTTTTGTATATTTCCCTCTTCTTTGGTGGCTTTGAACTGCTGTTAATATTGATCCTGCATTAAAAGTGACTCGACAGGTACAAGTATCTTAAAGAAAATAATATACAGACATAAAATGAAATTACGCCATCAAGAGAATACGAATGTAAAAATAAACATGAGAGAGTTTTAAGTAGAAAAAATTAGTAAACCACATCGGCAATGCAGCAAATATACGACTATATGGCTCACTATAAATGTGCATCACTAGATTTCGCATATCGTCAAAAAATAACTGTAAATATCATGCGTAATAACGTAGTTTTCTGTATCACCTATACGGACTGCCTGCTCTGATACAGTTTCACTGATTAAAAATACGGACCTAAGAATCTGGACTCTTGAATTAGCTCTTTATTCTTTTAGTGTATGAATTTATGGTTACACATACAAACACATACAAAACAAATGTATCAACTTAGCGTAATACTCCGTCTGGTCGGAAAACGTTGGTGCGTACGACTTTGGCCGTTAATTATTTCAGCTGTGAACGATAGTCTTTCATCTCTCTACTTATGAGATGTTTTCCAACTTGAAACGTCCATTGGCACGCACAGATGTATCGGACGAACATTCTAAAGCCTTTGACAAAATTATTCCTGCGGTGTTTCTTCCAATAGTGAATGTTGTTGCAACATGTTTGATAGCACCACGTTCTAGCTGGCCATCTTTGGATCTGTCTAGTAGTGCTTGCAAAGCTGTTGTTTGTTCTTAGTTAGTCACTTGGAACATTCAAGCCTTTGTTTTCATTTGAAATTATTCTCTTCTTCAGTTTCCATATTTTCCATATTTCATCGCCGCGGGTAGTCTATAAAAATCTTTCAATTTCATTTCATAGAAACAGTCATATTTCAATTTTCAATTAATTTTGAACAAAAACAGTGAATTCTTTTGCTTTTACACACTCTCCAAGTTATATCACACACTCAAAACGAGTTGTCATAAAAACTCAAACCTGAACTGAATCCTTCCTGTGCACCAACTGCTTTCCCTCCAGAGGGAGTGTTATATACGATAGATATTGCTGAGCTCTCTCGTTCTGATGACAGTACCAACCGCACGTCGGAGTGCCATTCTGCGTAGCTGAACTCTTTTGAATCTCTTATCAGGAATAAGCCACCAATATTTTCTACAAGTCTACGGGGATTAAATTTAGCCAAAAATGTACTGGAATAGTTCAAATCCGACATTCCTACGTATAAAAATCCTTGCTCTATTAACTTGCCGTAGTCAAAGCCATTTATATGCATCTACTGAAACGAAGAAACACAATTTCAAACCCCTAAATGAATAACATATATATAGCATATATCTTCAAAGCACTGGACCACTGAGCTCCATTTAATCGTGAATAGTTCTTATCATTACATCATTACCTCCAGATAAAACTAAAACTATGCTCTCTATGTAAAAGCTATGAAGAGGAAATGGAAAAGTGGTCCAGGCGTTTGATTTGACCCAAATTGCCACCGGCCCAAATGGAATGGGAAGGAAAAACTCGAACAGATTAAAGCAAGAAACACATGCGCGGCACCGCAGCAGAAAGAGTGTCAACAACAAGTGCACGTCCAGGCACAGCAGCGCAAAACTGGAAAATTCAAAGCCGCCCACGAAGCTCTTAGAAAGGAATAGGACGCACTTAGCAAAGTAATCAAGAGCTAATTTGCTCTTCGTTAGCACGCATTCATTAACTGCGGTTCAAAGTCCTGATGATTATGATAGAGCATCATCAGCGGTAGTAGGCAAGGCGGGACCTGTCTGTAATTTTCTTCGGTCAGGATACCGAGCATCTCAAGACACCGATGGAAATTGTAACAGCTCAAGATGCATAGAGCAAGAGAACTGTGAAGTTCTTTTTTCTTGTATCGTGTGTTGAAAAAGTTGATCAACTGGAATATCGCATTGGGTCATCACCCGAACACTCACACGACGTGCGTGATGGACAGGACGAATTTGGTCTGCTGGTGGATTGTTATCTACGTTGCGTTGAAATCTCCGTGTAATAGACTTCGATTGAGACGCCTAATGAACCGTCTAGACTCTAGCAAAATGATCGTTGAAACGTTTTAGTGTTTTTCTTTTATGCAATGTCCTTGAGAAAACTTATTAAATTTCAAGGTTTGTGCGCAAAAATAGTTCATAAACCTCAAATTCTCTATCAAATATTTTAAATTCTCTTGAAATATGTAGATTTTTATAACAGAGTTCATGGGAACTAGCATTTGTGGATACGTATTAAATGAGCTCAAACAAATATTTATAGCACTTGAAATGATTTTAAAATTATTACGGTGAAGAAAGCATGATCGCATCAGAAAATCAACTGATTTGCAGAAATCCATTGGACAGCCAATTCCGGAGAGTAATATCACAATACTTGAGGAAGAGAAGCTACTCGTGTGTGTATCGCAAAGCGATTGCCGGAGAAGCCAAGCGGAAGATGGACCCTTAAACACGAATGGGAGGTAAAATAACCAGGGAGGAAAGGGGCAGAGTGAGTTTATTGGTTGCATGAGGCCACCGCAGCCGCAGCACTGGGTAGGATCTTCCCTAACGCCGCTGAAGCAACGGCATAAAGTGTCATTCTTGCAAGGGTGATATTGATGCTGACCATCAGTCTAAGGAACGCTGTAAAGCAAAGCGAACGGCGCTTGTGATCTCACGACCACCACAGCAATCATTACCACAAATGAACGGATAACGGCCCATATCGTTACCAATCAGCAACCCACTGCGACTGTACCATAAATTTCAGACCTTCAGGCAATCGCAATATTCCTGCAGTATTCTGGAGACTTAAAGAAAGTGTTCAAGATGCAAAATGACCCAAGGGCCCGTGCTGTGCTTGGTCAACGTTCAACACCAAATTGCAGTCGTGGGTGAAAGAAAATTGGCTGTATTCGCCAAGGGCTTCTCAACGTTTGCATCGGAGTGGACTGTCTTCTTCAGAACAAAGGCAGTTACGAATTGAATGTCAAGTTCATCTTGTGTTTGGAGTCACACAGAGAACTTGTGCAAAAGGTCAGCAAAAATCTTTATCAGAATTTAAAATCTTGCCTCGGAACAAGAATCATTTTCTCATGACTTTTCTCCAACCAAGAAAGTAAACAACTATTTTGAGTGAATTAGCTATTTCGCGTTATTTTAAGTACGAAATTAAAGGCGTTATTCTCATCTAAGTCAGACGAACCATATCTGTTCGACTAGTAATCAGGTGATTTTAATTCTATTCGTGTCTGCACAAGTGCGCTAGTAAAGCTGATCTGCAATTAATAACCAATGAATAAATGAATGAATGCTTTTGCTCGCATGAAATAAAACCAAATGGACTTCACAACATACCAAAAGTTTTAAAAAATTTACTTGACGCCCTGCGTACCTGCGTTCAAATAGAAACATAGCCCTTCGATTGTGCCTTGCTTTCGTGCATCATTCGTTTGGTTTGTTCCTTCAGGATGGGCCGAACTTACATTATTTTTAAATTGTTGCACACCACTGTATGAACAATTAAAAACCTATGCGGCACGCATGTGTTCACTCATTTTCTGTACATGCCTGTGTCTTGGATGATGCTAAATTATTTTTAGGCTATACCTTCATTCACACTGGCGTGGCATAGAACACATATATCTTTCATGTCCTACACACACACGCACACACACCACACGTAGCTGTTGCTTCATGTTCAACACGCACACCACACGTAACTGTTGCTTCATGTCCCACACCCACACCACACGTAGCTGTTGCTTCATGTTACACACCCACACCACACGCAACTGTTGCTACATGCTTCACACACACACCACACGCAACTGTTGCTTCATGTCCCACACCCACACCACGCGCAGCTGTTGCTACACCCTCCACACACACACCTCACGCTACACCTGTTTCATGTCCCCCACATGCACGGCCTGCAGTTGGCGTACATATCACCCCCAGCCACCAGGTGAACGGTGTCCCTCAGGCGACGCTGTGCAGCTCGTCAGCTTGGCGTTACTGCTTTGAGATCCTGAGGTACGAGTGCGTGCCACCGAGAAAAATGTTGTAGTTTTTTCAAAGCGCACGTTAACGGCTGTAAAAACTTGAAAATTATGTGCCTATGTATGACTCTTTGAAAATTAACACATATTTTTTTAGATATTGTATTATATGTGCCTACCTTTACCCATTAAGCAAAAAATCCTATAATCCTTTGTCTGAGATTTGATTTGACGACTGTGAAGGGCCGATCTCTTAGTGGCCGAGGACCGCTGTCTCCACCGCATGGCGGCGTGCTCGTACACTGCTTGCCAAATTATAATCGAGGTTGTTTTTTAATGATTTAAAAACCTTACATTCAATTCAAATAAATTTTTCGCACAGCGTCAGCTCTAATAACATTCGCAATCAGTGAAATTTTCGGACTGATCTGCACGATAGAAACAAATTGGCACCATTTACAATTGCCATTTTTGTTATTTTCACGGTGAATCTAGTGAACCAAAATATTAAAGAGGCTTAATAAAACTTTCAAAATTGAGCAAACAAAAAGTGTATTAATATCGCATGTGAATGTTTATGCGCTAAAAAGATAATTAATAGATAAATAGATAACAAATACAAACACAAGTACAGTTTTAAAGCAATTGATAGGAAATGTGCTTTCCCTGTTTAGAAATAATTTTGGTGTGTCGATGAACCGTTGACTTTGTTAACTTTTGATTGCCATCTGCTGTAATACCACGAGCTATTTCAAGAAGTACTTCTCACAACTCATCCTTGCTCTTGAATTAGTATTCGTTGGTGCAAAATCTTTGCT
The DNA here is from genome assembly GCA_014899125.1 of Orchestia grillus. NCBI lineage: Eukaryota > Metazoa > Arthropoda > Malacostraca > Amphipoda > Talitridae > Orchestia > Orchestia grillus. The sequence continues at coordinate 41,150 of VOMN01007566.1, forward strand.
TCATGATACTCCACAGGCTCTTAATTGGGTTTAAATCCGGAGAATTTTCTGGCCACTTTATTTTTCAAAGTCCATCGAAGCCTAATTGTTGAAGATACTCAGTGGTTTTATGTGCAGCATGTGAGAGAGCATTATCTTGCATAAACACAATGGTCCTTCTTACACCTTTCTTTAAATCCGGCACACTTGATGCACCGTGAAAATAACAAAAATGGCGCCAGTTTGTTTCCATTTTACAGATCAGTCCGAAAATTTCACTGATTGCATATATTATTAGAGCCGACATTTTGTGGAAATTTTATTTGAATTGAATAATTTGGCACGCAGTGTAATAGTTCATTGAGAATTAAATATTTATAGTAATAATAATAGTTCAGTGAGAATTAACTACTGACATTAATACTAATAATTCAGTGAGAATTGACTACTGATATTAATACTAATAGTTCAGTGAGAATTGGCTATTGATGTTAATACTATTAATTCAGTGGGAATTGACCACTGATAGTAGTACAAATTGATCAGCGAAAATCGATTACTTATAATAACCCTAATAGTTCGATCAGAACGTGCCACTGGCTGTAGCGGGAATAGTAAAGCGAGAATTGACTGCTGACTGTAGCACCAATACTAGAGTGAAAATTTGCTTCTATCTAGAGTACCAACAGTGGAATGAAAAACGTACTACTCACGGTAGTTCTGTTCGCATAGTGTGAAATTAATACTATTGGTAGCGCAAATTGTAGATTGTAGTAGTACTCACGGTACACTGAAAATTTTTATCTCGTAATTGGCAATCATAAAAAGGACTACAGAATTCATATTTATTTGGATATTTTCACTTTTTCAAGAATGACTGAAGCTGTTGCGACTATCTGACATATAGGTCAAAAATTTCAGTTTTACAGCGTCTAGATTTTGAAGGATATCGATTTACACAAGTACTGCAACATTTCCTTCCAAGTGGGATCTTCACATGTTCAGTTAATTTACCAATAAAACCAGGAAAGCCTTTGGCAACTATTTTAATTATATAATCTCTATCTTCACTGAAGACATTATCAAGCAAGCAAGTGCTCCAACTCTGAGCATAGCTAGGCTCTCCTCCATGATCGCTGGTGAGATTTACAGGCTCTGGAACGGCCCTGGAATGATAGGAAGCTGAGCTGGAACGCCGCTCCGAGCTCGGCTAGACTTTAAACGGTGGCTATCATCGCCTGCAATGTTTTTTTTGGCGCTGCCTCATCAGTAAAGGAGCCAAGTGGCTCCAGGCCAAGAGAATATGGCTTCCGAATAGCTGCGGGTCCGAACAGCTGCTAAATGCTCATGGCTGCAAAGTGCGAGTGGCTGTGACGTCTAAATGGCTGAAACGTGTAAATGGCTGCGATGTCCAAATGGCCAAGACAACCGAGTGGGTGCAATGTTCAAGTGGAAAAGACGTTCAAACGTCGACCTCGACGTGGCTGGAGAAGATCCGCATGAGCATTTACGGTTTCTTTGAGACGTCCAAATAGCTCTAGCTTCCACGAAGGCGAATAATTTCGTGCTATGGCATCTCAGTCGTTAAAACATGCAAAACCCAATACTAGTTACGGTATCCTGACTCACAGTTTCCTGATATTAAATGATCGTTTTCGATAAATTGAGGCTAACAACTGGATATAGTTATAACAGTAAGAATTAAACAAGTAGGATTGACTCTCAATATGCCTCGGCACTCAAGTGGTTATAGGTCTCAAAAAACGTGGAACACTCATATAATACGTAGGGCATCCGAGAAAATCAGGAATGCTTAGGAACACACCAGAGTTCGCGACAGAGTCTAGAAGACTGAAGCATCAAAATCATAAAATCTCAAATTCTATAATATGTTCCTCTTCTATGATTTCTAAGAAGTAAGTAGAAGTGAAATTGAAAGATTTGTTTATTGATAAGAATATATATAAATAAGGCTGGTCTCAAACCATAAATTCACTCAAAGCTTCCTTCTGACAGAGCGCTCGCTGAACCATTTTTTTTCTCATGCACCTGCTCCAGTGATTTTCTCAAACGTACTCCAGGCTCAAAACGCCGGCAAATTTGAGGCTCATCGCAATATTACAGAGATCTTGACAGCCGCAAGACCAAGTCCTATGGTTTAGAAGTTGTTGTGTGGCAAGCAGCTCGTTCTAGACTATTATGTGATAAAAATAGTCAGCAAAAACTTTGCGATGCAAATAACAACCTAAATCGACGGGATTTAGAAGCATAGGGAACTTGAAAATAAATGCCAAGCTCGTTATAAGATCTGTCTGTGTATCCTGCCAAAGCAGCGTTGCAGCTGTGCTGAGCGGCGGGCCAGGCTTACTGCTATTGGCTGCCGCCGTCCACCACTAAAAGAGCACTGCAGTGAAAGCAAGCGACCTGCAAGCCCCTCGACTTTTTTGTTAATTAGTTCGGCGAGATGTTTTTACCTGACAGCCCTGCAGAGGTGACAACGCACCTGACCACATGGCGTGAAATTGGCGTGCAGCTGTGAGTGTTCCGCGATAGAACAACCACGTGAGCCTTAATAAAACTCCGGGGCCGTCTTTAGTGAAGCTGTAGAGTTCTGAGCTGTAAACTGAGAGGAGTGCTAATAAATGAAAACTAGGAGCACGATTCTCGGCCATGATGCAGCCTCGGCCGTTAATTCTGGTATTCTTGAAGGCCGAGGAGAGTGTTGAAAAATTAGACCCTAATGCCGAACGACTACAGCGACTGCAACAAAGGAGCTTTATCGAGGCAAACAAACGCTCAAGGAATGTTTACGACGCTCTTTAGTGGCATTTACACTCTGACCGTTCAAGATGATTCATTTATTGTCCTAATATTTGGATAGCCGCCGACATTTTCTTGGGAATGTAGACCTTGTTGCTGGAACGAAGGGAGACAAAAATTACTCTGACAGATGATTTAAACAGTACTTGAGTAAGTAACAATAAGAACTTCATTTATAGCAGTAGTTCGTAAAAGTAAGCAGACTATGAAGATTGCAGCAGAGGGAATGTTCAATGGTCCTCTGATGTGAGGAGGCTTGGCGAAGCGTGATGTGACGGCCGTGACAGGGGAAGGATTTTAGGCACTTAGATGCTGGAAATTAGCATGGCGCCCCAGAATGAGGTCACGAAGTATCAGTTATAGTGGGAGCAGCTGCAGACTCAGCTGCAGACTTGGTTGCAGATTTGGATGCAGATTCGGTTGCAGATTCGATTGAAGATTCGACTGCAAACTCAGCTGCAGATACCGATGCAGACACAGCTGCAGATACCGATGCAGATATGGCTGCAGATACAGTTGTATACACCCATGCAGATACCGATGCAGATATGGCTGCAGATACAGCTGTATACACCCATGCAGATACCTATGCATATACAGCGACAGATATAGCTGCATATACAGTTATAGATACAGCTGCATATACAGCTACAGATAAAGCCGCATATACAGCTACAGATACAGCTGCAAATGCAGATGTAAATGTAGATGCAGATTTAGCTGTAGATACAAATAGAACTTCAGATACCGTTGCAAGTTTTGAGTCCCCACGGAAATATTGCTGGGCAATCTTAAATTTGATGATCTGATCAGATGATGGGCTTCTAATTCCCACTGATGTTGTATAACAAATTTCTGGTAAAATTTAATTAGGGTTAAGAGATAGAATAAATATTTAATTGTCTAATTGTGATATGGATCTTCATCGGTATTATAAAAATTGTGAACTGCTTCAGAGTTCGACATAATCTACCGAACTTAGAAGTTATTCACTGATTTTTTATTTAATCAATTTATTGATGACAAAATGAATTTTTTTTCAAAATGCGTAGTCGTCACCGTTTCCTTAGCTTGATTAGGGCATCCAGTCAAGACAATGCTGCTGGCCACACGGCAGTCAAGCGATGTGCCGGCAGGAGAGACGTCCGCTAATCCCAGTCGAATTTTTCTGATAAGTGTGTCGCAAGCTAAGCCCTAACTTTTCCGGTGGTGCACTTAAAATTATCGGTAATTTTAGCTACTAAAAAATTATCAATCACTTTATGTATCTATATGCGGGTGTTGAAAAGTTAAGCTGGGCGGTCGAATTGATGAGACGATCACTGCAGACTCCCCCGAGTCGCGTGAGGTCAGCGAACGTGAAGCTTGTTAACCTTTAAAAAAGCAATTTTCGAGGTTCGCAAATCAAATACACGAAGTTTCAATAGTAAAATTCGTATTATTGGCGGTAATTACCTAGATGGGAGGTTCATGAAAAATGTGTCGGAAGTACATAATTTTTCGGTAACATCTCGTAGTAATGTAACACGAACAGGAATCAACGCTCGTGTGCGGAAGAGAAGGTTTTTCGGCAATGGCCATCAGAAAATAATAATTTCTCTCGGGACCTGCTCACGCTGGACAAGGCCGACTTATTTTCTTGAGTACTGGACATAAATATTGTAAATAGTTACCTAAATTCGTTCACAAAATGTTGGGCTTAACATACCAAATTAAAACTGATCTGAGAGTTAGGTGTTCAGCTGTAAGGTTTAACACTTTGCCTTCGAAGTGGGTCATATATGGTACACGCGATCATCTAACCTAACCTAATGTAACCGAAGCCCTATCATGCATAAATACAAATTTTAAAGTTTTCATGAAATTTGTGCTCATCAATCGAATAAGTTAGTTCGGATTAGAAAAGTAATATTCGGATAACCAAATTTGTGATAACAAAATCCTTAATTTTACATTCACAGCAGACATATTTGTCGGCATCTAGTTTTACCTGAGTGGAGAATCGTAGTCAAAGTGTTAATCACTGGATGAGGTACATTTCGGCTGCCTCAACATTTCACTGGCAAGAACGAGGTGACTCTTTCTTGACAAACTTGAGTTTTCTAATTTTGCACGAGTAATCTCGTCGAATGTTCGACTGAAAACCATCAGATGAAAGCCTTGACACGAGTTTACTCGTCCTTCTTTGACCTCTGTCGGTACAGCCGACTATTCCCGAGCGTACTCGTACATCTCGAGCAAATATCGTCGTCTCAAAATTGTGCATTTCCGAGAAAAACCTCGCCGGAGAGGTTACCGCTTGCCAACTTTTTCCTTAATTTGTCTCTGTTTAGTACACAGGCCGCCACGTCCTAATGTGAATGCGCAGTCAAATTCCGGATTCGTTTTGAACTTTCGGCGAATATGAATGGGAATGAGACTACGAGTAAAGACGCTGAAAATAAAGCGAAAGTGTCCGGAAAACCTCAAGTCCTGAAGTTGCAGGCTTTGGGAAGTTGAACCTGTCTCCACATCTGAGCAAGCTGTGCATGGTGCCATAGATACACAAGCTGTGCTTGGTGCCATGGATACACAAGCTGTGCTTGGTGCCATGGATACACAAGCCGTGCATGGTGCCATGGTACACAAGCTGTGCATGGTGCCATGGTACACAAGCTGTGCATGGTGCCATGGTACACAAGCCGTGCATGTTGCCATGGTACACAACGCAGGACTCGTGTGCCAGGCAGTAATTCCTAATATGTTAATGTAAGAAGAGAAACTTTTATAGCAATATATACTATAATTCTAACAGTACTAAGCTCTTTGCATAACAGAGTTCTAAAAATATTCTCAAAATTTTGAGAAACTTCATTTACAAGAACCGGTGGTCTGACTAAACGGAATATTTTTCTTTAAACCTCAAGTTAGTAAAGCAAATTTAAAGTCCTCAAAGTAACCCTTCCCTCCTGTATCAACGAAGTTATTTAGTACCCTCTCTGTATACATATACAGACACCAGTTCAGAGGTTTTTCCCTGTAAGTTATCACCACTCTTTATATACACAGGTACCATTAACCTTATCTTATACATCAAGAGCTACCATAATACATACAAAGGGAGGCAA